>PVJO010009992.1:14280-66524 GCA_004026905.1 Hystrix cristata
TTTTTTTTTTTTTTTTTTTTTTTTTTTTTTTTTTTTTTTTTTTTTTTTTTTTTTTTTTTTTTTTTTTTTTTTTTTTTTTTTTTTTTTTTTTTTTTTTTTTTTTTTTTTTTTTTTTTTTTTTTTTTTTTTTTTTTTTTTTTTTTTTTTTTTTTTTTTTTTTTTTTTTTTTGATGTATGATTAGGTTGCTTGAAACAGCTTAATCCACTTGGATCTCAGTTTGGTGCTTTCTGAGCTGCTCTTAGGATTCATTTTGCTCTACGAGCGAGTCTGTCAAGGGCTTTCTGAGTAGTTTAACAAAAGTTCTATACACTAAACAGGTTTTCGTTCTGCATATTAAGAACTAGAATCATCAGTTTCACGATATTATATAAGCATTCCTAGTCTACATTTTTGCCACCTCTAGTCTTTCCAGATCTTTACTTCTAATGATCTCTTTATCTGTCCCCGTTCGTGTTCTGATAGGCACTCAGCTTGAGGGGAATGGGGGCCTATGCCGACTTCCGCAGTTCTCTTTCTCGAGAGAGAACTGTGAGTAACAGCCAGCAAGCTCACCCTGGAATCTCAGCATCGTCCTTTTAATTCAGGGAGATTGGCAGGCTCCATCTGGTTTCTTTGGTTTTGTTGTGCATGTGTGTGCATGCGTGTGTGTGTGCGTGTGTGTGTGTGTGTGTTGCTCGAGAGAGTCTTGTTATGTAGCAAGGCTGGCTTTGAATTCACAGTTCTCCTGCACAATTCTCCTGCATCAGCCTCCCAACTGCTGTGACTACAGACTCCCACCACAATGCTTGGCTTCCATCTGGATTTCTGCTTCCTGTGTTATAAAAGTCTGCCCTAGACAGCATATAGACTAAGTTCTGACGTTGGTCTCATTTTTTTTCCTTTTTTTCTCAGAAATTATCGTGGTGATTTCCAGATCGGTTCTTTAAAAATCTTTATTTCGTACATTTTGTCTCTCTTTTATTGTTTAGGGTGGTATGATAAATCCAGTTCCTGTCATTCTTGTTCTGAAGGAAGACAGATATATAGACATAGATAGATATATCCTTGTTTAGTCAGTCGTAGCAATTTATTTCAGATGACACGAGAAATCTTATAATAAAACAAACATATGTAAAAGATACATAATTCTCTGTGTGGTAATTTTTACAATGTTATTCTATTACACTTCTATTAAATATTCCAACTTTCAAACAGTTTATCAATCTGCCACCTTATTTTCATGTCACTGAATTAATTATATGTTTATAGGGGTATACATATATATGTTTGTTAATTTTGAATATTCACTGTTACTAAATCTCTTACTAAAATTTTATGGCATACATAATCCAGTATATGTGTATATACACACATATATACATATATGTGTATATATATATATATACATATATGTGTGTATATATATATATATATATATATATATATATATATATATATATATATGATGCTAATTATTTTTTTAATTTAGAGTTTGGGAAACAACCTGTCTTAGATCTGATAATTTCTTGCAGATATAATTTAAAAGGAAAATTTCTGAGTCAAAAACTAATAGTAAAATTTGTATCCTTACTTTACAGTATATAAAATTGCCTCTTATATTTTTTTTTAATTCATAGTTCTCCCAGTAGTATTTGCTTTCCATAGGGCACTCAAGTCTCACAGAAAAAACAACAAATTCTAGATTTACTTGCAAATTTTAATAATTAAGATGAGAAGAAAAATACTAAGAGAAAAAAATCTGTCTCATATTATCTTCATTAAATGACCAATTCTGCCAATATTAACAGGTATACCTGAAAACATAGAATATCAGCTGAGTTCTGTTAGCATGTAATTTATTAAAAACAGGCTTTAGAACTTCAATTATAGTGTGAAAAAAACCCAGCAATAATTTAATGAGGATGCAACATAGTAATATGACTCTTTTTCTTGCTCTGATTCAATTTATAAGGATGGGTGATACCTGGAGCAGAAATAGGCTACATCCAGCATCATGGAATCACGTTTTTCTTCAAGAAAAGCTTGGGAACTAATTCTCGCCCCCAGTAAAGCTGTTCATCATACATATTTTCTGAAATAGGACTGCTACTTGTAACACGAGATTATGACTACAATTAACAGCTGTTGTCACCACCGATTCACCTCCTTAGGTCTCATGAATCTCCAAAATTACAGGGTTGATTGTAGCTCTGCAAGTTCTGAAAGAACATCTTGCCTTGCTTCACACCTATTTTGTGCTTAACATATTGAAAGTCCAATGAGTTTTAGAAGAAATCTTTTCTACTACTGTCAAGCTGAAAAGTAACCAACAAAACAAACTTATTGGCAAGGGATTTAGTTATGCTTCCAGAAAACAGACAGGATTCCAAAATAAAATAAATGTGCATAAGTGCATTCATATATGAAGAGGCTTTTCTCATATTTTCTTAGTTGTGTTGCAGATAGTAAATAATACTCTTATAATAAGATTATTTTTCCTGCAAGAGAAACTCTGTATTTTTCAAATGAAATTATAACTATATTTTATAGTTAACATTAACGTTTAAAGGTGGAATGGAGTTTTCATAGTTCCCAGCTATGGAACATATATTTCTGGAAAGCAATAATGGTGAAGAAAAAAGCAAATCTATATCCTGACTTTAAGGAATTACTGAAACAGGTACCTGGAACTCAGTGAAGCAAAAGGAATGTTATCTTAACTTCTGTTACTGCATACTATTAACTTGTTCTGGTGTCAGTAATTTGGTCTGCTTTTTTGTGGAAGGTAATAATACAGGAATCTGTGTTTGATTTTTAATAATGGGACATTAAAATGGAAAGCAAACAAAAAAATGAAAATGAGAGCTCGATTTCCACAAGCTTCGTTCTGTGTCCTTTATCATTTTTTGTCTGCCGCCCAATTGATTAGATCCCTTTTCTGCAGAAGGTATTCATACAAAAATTATGCCAGTGGTCTTTAAAAACTTATTGTTCAAATTTCTTTGTAGGGAAATCAATAAAATATTATTGTTATCATAAGCCATCTGCTGGACATAGAGATAGCTTCGTTCTGTGTTAAGTGTTCATCAAGCTCTTTCTGGTCATTGGCTGTAATCCAGTGTGTTTAATATTAATAGGTAAATCAGAACGTTCCTATTCACCACTGAAAATGGAACTTGGCTGCTAAAAAGAAGGAAATTATCTCTGAAGCTTTGACAAATTGTGAGATATTATTTCTACTGAGGAAATTTTCTAAATATAGACCTGGAAGTTTGCAATGTTAAAAGTGAACAATTTCTAAATTATCAAATTGATACTCTTTCATGAGTTCCTAACTTGAAAAAGAATACTTTTCAAAGTTCAACCTAAGAGTAAGACAGCCAGAACTCAGTTCAATTTTGATCTTACGTGAGGTACAAGTGAGACAGAGCCTCACTTTTATAATGTTAGAAATGTTATTTATTCTTTCATCACAGAATCCCCATGCTAATCTCTAGAGCAGGTCTCAATGGGAAAGAAGGGAATTTTATTTTGCTTTCGTCAATGGAAACAGTAGGAGAAATTCAAAATCTATTCAGACATAAGCAGAAAATGGTTAACTATTGACCTTTTCAACAATGGAGAGACAAATGAGTATTGTGAATTGAGTTTCATTCAACACAAAGATGTAGTTATGTGCTGTTATTTTATTTTCTTTGGGTTCATTTAAGATTTGTTTTTATTCGTAAGTAGAATTTGGTGTATTTAAGGAAAACACAGTAACAGAATTTTAATGTTATGATGACTTTCTTTGCTTTTCTCTCAAGTGCCGCACAGTAGAGTATTAGTCCCAAATGTAAATAACCCCCACATTAGTAATGAAACTGTAGAAAAGTTGAAATCTGTGGATAGAAAACATGATATTTTGTTTCATTTTACCAGAGTTAAACAACAAAAATTAAAATGAGAACATTCCATATCACCCTTCAATTTTAATACATTAGTAATTACTTTACAAATCAGATCCATTACAAATAATTGTATGAGGAATTGGCTAAGTCTAATATAATTTTTACTTCTAGGAAAATACACATTTCATTATGCATTTTATATGCTTATTTTTAAATCAGTATTTCTAGCAGTCTTTTATCGCCTTAGGATTTCCCATCCCAGAAATATAGCTACAATTGAACCATGATCACATGCTAAACGACTTCTGTTTTAATGTCCCATTATTTATGTAAAACTATGTAAGAAAATTACAATAATAATTGTTGAAAACTGAGAAAATACTACCATTTCGTATTTCTTCCAAAAAAGGAGGAAAGGAGGTGACTCTTCCAAAAAGGAGAGGAGATTTTTCATGAATTAGGAGAGAAATGCAGGGGAAAATTGAGTCTGAGCCAAGTTTTTTGGTCCTTTCACCATTGAGATGAAGCCTGATATGTTTTTAAGTGGCCCAAATACCATATTTGAAAAATATCCATGACTGTGAAATAATAATACTACAGTGTTTGGCAGAAAATAAATTAGGCAAGACCTTCATGAAGTATACTATACTATTAAAATTTTTTTCAGTATCTGAATCTACTTTTGGATACTTTAATTTCAGCATAGTTCTTAGAGCAAATCAAACATCCTACATTAAAGTATCCCAATCTAAAAGAAAAAAAAAAAAAAAAAACTCAGAAAATTGGGATACTTTTTTTCTCTAAAAATGTTTAAATTGCCAAAACTTTGCAAAGTTTAGAAACCTAAATATCTATTATTAATGTTTATTAAGCCAGTGTTAGACAGTGAGTGCTACACAGGTTTTTAATAGAAGTTGAATTTTACTAATTAGGCAGACTGAAAAGGAGGTCATTTCTTTAATCTCTTCAATAAGATAATCAGGAAAATAAGAAATACAACAGATACTGATTATTCTGCTCTTCATTTTCTTCTCTTTTTTGCTCTAACCAGTTTATCCAAAGATAAACAACCTTCTACGCCGTGTCTGCTCCCCGACATATAACACGGGACTCACCTAAGCTTTTGTCAGAAATGCACCCACACCAGAGCTCCTGATTCGGATTCTGGCTTTCTTGTCACTGCTGCTTTTGCCGTGTGGGGTTAAACCCAGGGCCTCACACATACTCAGAGAGTGTTCTACCACTGAGCTACAAAACCAGACCATCAAATTCTGTTTGTAGTAATGTCCCCAAGTGATTCATGTGACTGTAAATATGTGAGAAATACTGTCCTCTACAGCTCATCTGCAAACCACAAGCAGTAGATCTCAAACTGATAAGAAAGTCTTAGCTACTAGGCATAACAGGGAACAATATGACTACTGGGCTTTCCTGTAAGCAGGCCTTTCTAAAAAATGTTTCTTTTAAGAGTGTTTACTTTTCTATAGCTGCCACAAATGTTACCATAAAGAGAGTAGATTAAATAAAAATAAATTTATTTCTTGACAGATATATAGGTCAAAAGTATGGTATGAGCCTCATGGGACTAGAGGCAAGATAGAGATGTGGACAGGTCCAAGTTTCTTCCTGTGGAAAATTGTTTTGTTGCTCATTCAGGTTGTTAGTGGATGTCAAATCCTAGCACATTTGACAACAGAGACAAAGTTCCTCTTTCTGTTCAGGCTGTCCATTTAAAAATTGTTCCCAGGGGCTAGAGGCTTCCTTCATCCCTTGGCTCATTCCTCCGACTCTGAGGCCAGCAAGGATGAGTCAAGTTCTTCTCACTCTTCAAATCTCTCCTCTTCCCTCCTCCTGTCTCACCTCTTCAAACATTCTACTTTTCAAGTTCATATGATTAGATCAGACACATCTGAATCATCAAGGATATTGTACCACCTCAGTGTTTCTAATGTCTTCACACTTGAAAAGTTACTTTTGCCACTCAAAGTTGGATATTTCTGAGAATTAGAGTATGCGCATTTGGGGAGAGGAAATGCTCTCTTGCCACCTACACAGTAATACAAAGCTGATGGCTACATCTTCTTTATCTAGCCTTGATGAGAAAGATATAGGATTCTGTAGTGATACGATATTTCATTTTTATTTGAAATGATTTGGAAAGCTGGATTAGAGAAAGACCTTTGATTAGGTTAAGCTGCTCCGTGAATAGAATTATTCAACAATGTTTTGTAATAGCCTCTACTGTATTCATATATACTGTGCACACATATTCTTACGTTGTTGCTTTTTTTAGATTAAGTTTAATGTATTCAGTGTTATTGGCTGTATTAAGTTTAGCATGACTGTTTAATGTATCTCAAGTACTGTGAAGGGTCTGTGACAAAATAAGCAAATCAAGTAACACTTAAAAACTCACTTGAAAGCTGCGCAAAGAGCTGGGAATTTTGCTCAGCGGTTAGAGTGCTTGTCTTGCAAACACAAGGCCCTGAGTTCGATCCCCAGCACCAAAAAAAAAAAAAAAAAAAAAAAAAAAAAAAAAAAAAAAAAAAAAAAAAAAAAAAAAAAAAAAAAAAAAAAAAAAAAAAAAGAAAGAAAGCTGCCAAGAGGACTCATGTTTACAAATAATGTCTACAACATGCACCTACTAATATAAGATACTAATATAATAGTATTGGAAACGGGCAAATGTATCAAATTGTTTGAATAAATATTCTATGAGAAAAAAATTCAAATAATTTTATAACTTTATATTTCATATCTCTATCAGATCACTATGCAAATTGTCTATAACTTGAGGGAAATAATAGAAGAACTAATACTCTTGAAACGATGCCTGTATTTATGAGTCTCTTTCCCGCCAGATACTCTGTTGATCGACACACTGATGTGGATCGGATTTTCAGTATCCACTCAGAAAACGGCTCTATTTTTACTCTGAAGCCCCTTGACCGGGAATCATCCCCTTGGCACAACATCACCATTACAGCCACAGAAATAAGTAAGTTTTAAACACGTCTACCTGACCACATTGTCTTTCATCAAAGAGATAAAATGATGGTCTGAGTAGAGTTGTTCTCCAGTGGAATTGTTATTTGTAAGAATTTAGAGAAATGATTAGATGATGTTAAAGTTTTAAATTATTTTAAGGATCATCAAATCATTCTTTCATTTTAAATTTTATTTTCTCTAACACCTTACATCTTAGAGAAAGATAGAAATATAGACTGATTTTATAAAAATCATAAATTATGTAGGTGTGACGGTGCATGCTTGCAATCCTAGCTACCCAGGAAGCAGTGAGGAGCGGATCACAAGTTCCAGGCCGGCCGGGACTACTTAGTGAGACCATTCACCCTGGGTTTGATCCTTAGTACTAGAAAAATATCATCTATCAGTCTATTAAAATTACCACCTACAAATAACACTTCATTCTCAATCAAATATTCCCCTTTTCCTTGTGCTTCCTACTTGGACTACATAAGAAAGTTGAGATATGCATCATAATTCTGAGAAACTGAACAATGCAGAACTGATCTATTGCGAAGTGACAAATAGGACAAGTGGTTTTCTTGCCTCTCTCTACCCTAGACTAAAACTATATGCATGTTCTTATTTATTGCAGATAACCCAAAACAAAGCTCTCACATTCCTGTCTTCATCAGAATTTTAGATATCAATGACCATGCACCAGAATTTGCCACGTACTATGAGACATTTGTTTGTGAAAATGCAAAACCTGGCCAGGTAAATAAAATCACTTAAAAATTTTAAAAATATTTTCTCTTTATAAAGGCAGATTATTTGCATAATCTATTTCATATTTTTTCTTACTAGTAGTATACTCTTGTTGCTTCTCACTAGAAAACCCACAGTGAACTTTGAAAACATGATTTCTATAACTGTTTTTTTTATCATGGAATGTAGAAAATAATAGGAAATAATCGGAGAATTATAAAATAAGCCTTAATTTGTGTACCAGACACATAGTGAGTACTGTACATTATACAAGCATTTACTTGTATTCATCTTTAGGCTAATGCTGAGCTACATACCCTAATAGCACGGAAGAACGTCATTAAATAAATATACAGTGTGGACATGAAATTATTCTATGTTGATATACATGAAATCATAATAATTGTTTTCTTGATTACGTCTTGCAACTTTAAATAGTTCAGTCAGGAGACTAGTTTGATCTATGTGATACTTTATTTGTGATTTATAATTTTCATTTTTATTGGGGTGTTGGGGATTGAAGTCAGGGCCTTGCACTTGTGAGGCAACTGCTCTACCACTGAGCTAAATCCCCAACCACAATTCTCATACTTTTGAAATAAGAATATTTGTTATAGAAGAGTTCCAAATTCCTACCACAATGTGATATTTCAAATGCACCTAAAGTAATTATAAACAATGTAGAATATGTTCATATTTTCAAAAAAAATTATCCAGTAACAGTAACTGTATGAATTTCACTGAAAGTAATTTATAGAGTTATTTAAGTAGTTCCTTCAGGAGAAAGTAGGCAGATATTCAGAATCTCCTACAGTTAGATCTATTTAAGTGTAGAAAATAAAGTGAAAAATTATGTTTTATTCTCGTTGAGATTGTTATGGTCAGAACATTTATATTCCCATTCATATGTTGATGTAAATCCCAGTGTGGCTGTAATTGTAGCAGAGGTCTCCAAGGAAGTAATTAAGGTTAAATGAAGTCGTTGGTGGTGGGTAAGGGCTGGTCCCATAGAACGAAAGTTCTTACAAGCAAAGGTTTCAGAGAGCTCCTGCTGTCTTTCCTTCCTGAGCTCATGCATTGAGAAAAGGCCATTTGAGGATCCAAAGAGAAGGCTGGGTGCAAGCTAGCAGGAAAGCCAACCACACTGGCAGTCATCGCCAACTTCCAGAACTGTGAGAAAACCCATCTCTGCCTTGCAAGCCACACAGTCTGTGGTATTTTTTTTTTTTTTTTTAATGGCAGCACAGATGAGTAAGACAAACACACTTACCATGTTCCACCTACATCCAAAAAAACACAGGTGAAGGCAGACTGAGTGTGACACACCTGTAATCCCAACAACTCAAAAGGCCAAGGCAGGAATTCAGGCCAGCCTGGACCTCAGAACGAAATGTTTAAAAAATCTATGTTTAATTTTTAAAATTTTATTTTAGTGGTGCATGTTAGATACACATAATGATAATATTCATCATAGGAAATAATTTGTACCTGTGCATAATATATCTTGCTGCTTCTTATTTTCCTATTCTGCTCCCCCTTCCTTCAACCTCTCTTCCCCACCTTAGTTACAAAAGCTTTTGTTTCCATTTTTTTCCTTCTATTTTCTTTTTGTTCTCTCATGGAGAGACAAGAAAAAAAAAATCAGTGTTTTAAATCCACATAGAGGGGCTGGGGATTTAGCTCAGTGATTAGAGTGCTTTCCTTGCAAGCACAAGGCCCTGAGTTCGATCCCCGGCACCACCAAAATAAATAAATAAATAAATAAATAAATAAATAAATAAATAAATCCACATAGAATCTTTACATAGTTACTTCAACTCATTATTTTTTTTTTTTTTTTTGCTCTTTGCAATGGACTTATTCTCATTTCAGTAAGTCATTATTGTTTTTTGAGGTTTAATTTTTATAGCATGGCCACACAGGACACCTGGTTAATCAGCTACTGTACAAGTAGATATTTGGTTAATCAAAAAATGTTATTCTATCGGACACCACTATCATGAGCACTTTAATACATTATACTTTCTTACTACATAGAATTATTTTCTTTGATGCAATATTCAAAGTACAAATAATTAAATTTCATCTATAAATTTTAATGATTACTACCAAATAATTTTCAAAAAATATCATAATATTTGTACCATACATGTATGATTGCATATTTACTTAGATGCTTCTAGATTTTAAATGTCTGCCAACTTCTAATTATCTCAAAATAGTTTAGTGTAAATTCTTTCAAATTTGTTGAGGTTGAATGCTTTTCCATAAAAGTTTGGAACTGTGTGTGTGTGTGTATGTGTTTTTTTTTTTTTTTTTAAATTTTCACAATTGCATTGGATTCCTGAAGTTGCCATGAGAAGTACCACAAACTGGATGATTTAAAAGCACGGAGGGTTTTTTTTTTTTTTTTCCTTACTCTCACAAGTCTGGATTTTAGAAGTCCAACACTGCTGTATAAGTGAGGATTTTTCTTTCTGAGTTACTAATAAAGGATCCTTCCAGACACTTCTGAGTTTCTTGTAGTGGGTGGTAATTCTTTGGCAATCCTCAGAGTGTAGACACCAATTACTCCCACCTTAGACTCCATCAATACAATACATTTTATCTTTTTCTCTGTTCAGATTTATCTCTTTTTATAAGGACTCCAGTCACTGTATTAGAAGAAGTTATGTAATTATTTCATTGTATTAGAATTCTCCTATTCCACTATGACTTTCCTTCCCCTTGATCACATCTGTAAAGAGCTTATTTTAGATAAGATCATCTTCACAGTTACTATGATTTGCAACTTTAACATATGCTTTGGGGATACATAATTCAACATACTATATCCTGTAGATATTATTTACTCATTTATGAATTAGTATGTTTACCTTTTATTGATTTCTATGAGTTATTGATACTCTTCATGTTGACAATAGTTATATTGATAATAATTGATTAATATTTAAAATAAACTCTTACCAACTCATTAAAACCAGTAAAATTAAAGCACATATATTTAAGCAAATGGAGTATATAGTCTCTTTAACAAGGCTGAATCAGTGTCTATCTACTCATATCAGCAACTTGAATCTTGCAATAAAAGAACCAATATTTTTATTTTTTCAAATATTATTGAAAATAACATTCTAGGTAAATGAAAAATAATTTCTAGGTAAATGGATGCATCTTGAGACCATACTGTTAAGTGAAATAAACTAGATACACATGTTTAAATACCCCATTGTTTCTCTGGAGTGAACAACTGAAAGTGTAAATAAAGACAAAGACGTATTATATTGGGAATGGGAAGAAAGTGTTCAAATGGGAAGGAGAACAACGGAGGGGTTTGGGGGAAAAGAACAGAGTGACAAGAGAGATAAGAAATGGAAGGAAAAAAATGGGAAAAAAATTATGTAAATAAAGAGAGAGGAGGGGGTGAAGGGAGGGGAAGGGAATGGGAAAAAAAGAAGCAACAAGGTACATCATGTACTGGTACAAATCCCCTATGATGAAAGTTATCACTATATACATCTAAAATGTACCATTAAAATAAAATTTAAAATAAATAAATAAACTTATCAAGACATCATGAGAAAAAATATTACTGAAAATAAATTTGTTATCACTGTTAAGTGTCAGAAGGTTGAGCAAGAATGCTAGAAATTATGTAATTATTTTACGATGAGCTTCAATTATCTAAGGAAAAAAAGTTAAATTTAGTACTAGTAATCGTACGCTTTCAGAAGCACTGTGTAAAGAAACATGGTCACATTCAGTGTGTCCATAAAGTGCAGGAATTAATCGCTAATATCAAGTTAAAATGTGAAAATATTGACTAGGGAGAATGGAAGTTGAGGTGGCTACAGAAGACACACAACCACAAATTAAACTACTGCGGACTCCCAATAATGAACACCACAGAACATTGGACTAGTATGCCTGGAAGTGGTGTGACTTTATTTTTCTAGGACAGGAAGCTGACGGTAAGGATGATTAAATGACTCAAGTTCACATCAGACCGATGGTAGACCCGTGAGCAGAGCAACAAGTACATCAATGTGTAGTTCAGCACTTTGTCTACTATGGCATGCCTTTGGAATATTTCTTCCCAACTTCCTATTTGCTGTTTACCTTCCACTGTGGCACACTTCTGACTTATATTGATCTCGGCTAAGAAGTGCTGTAATTTTGCAATTTCAATATGGAGTTTACAAAACTTGAGAAGTACTTTTATACTTGCTTCTTTGTAAATAACATTAAAAGAAAAACAAGCAAACTGAATGAAATATGCACTATAATTCTTCCAGCAATACTCACATCTTTAAAATCCTTTTTTATGATACTGCATAATAAAATGTTCATCTGTCCAAAATACATTAATAGTTTCATTAATGAACTGGAGTGGTTTTTCAAAGACCTTACGTATCTTATAAGGTATCTTTTACATTTCCTTCCTTTGAAAGATTACTTTCTAGTGGCGCAAACAGGTTAGTAACCAAAGACTAATAAAATAGACTGATGTTTACAACATCATAAAAGAGGATAGTATTGATCATGTTCTAAGGTTGGATATTTCAGTACTCGGGAAGCACAAATAGTGCCTTGATATCCCTTACAAGTAATTAATTCTTGCAGGGTTTAGTCCTGATTGCATATCACCTTAGATGAAACCATTAAAATATACCTAAGCAGAAGTTTTCTGAAAATGACATTTTTTGTTTCTTTACTTTTTAGAGTCAAAGTGCAAACAGATTTAAATGTCTTGTAATAAAAAAAAAAAAAAAAGAGTTGCTTTTTTCTTTTGTTTCCTTAGATTAATTCTCTTATTTTGGTTTCAGTTGATTCAAACAATCAGTGTGATGGATAAAGATGACCCTCCCCGGGGCCACAAATTCTTCTTTGAACCAGTGCCAGAATTTCCTCCCAATCCAAACTTCACCATTGTAGATAATAAAGGTATAGAACTTTTAAAACTCAAACTTATGAAATCTTCAGATGCGAAATTAAAAACAAGTATGATTTTTTTTTTTCTTTCCTTCTTTCTCCCAGATAATACAGCAGGAATTATAACTCGGAAAGATGGCTACAGCCGTAACAAAATGAGCACCTATGTACTGCCAGTTTTAATCTTCGACAATGACTATCCTATTCAAAGCAGCACGGGCACCCTCACCATTCGTGTGTGCGCCTGCGATAGTCAAGGGAACATGCAGTCCTGCAGCGCCGAGGCCTTGGTACTCTCCGCCGGCCTGAGCACGGGGGCCCTCGTCGCCATTCTGCTCTGCGTGGTCATCCTGCTCAGTAAGCTGCGCCTTGCTCCGCTGCCCGGCCACTGTGCACCAAGGAACTCTTTCCCACTGCCGAAGAGTCAACATTCTAACTTTGATCAAAAGTATTCTTTCAGACAGAAAGAGAGAATATTTTCTTTATCCTGAGGGGTTAGGTCTAGTTTTCTCACGATCCAAAACAATGATATGACAGTGATGTTATACATGCATTTTTAAAACATATTTTATGGCACTAAGTGCTATAACTTTGGAAAATCATGCTCCAATGATATTCAACTTAATTACTGATTTAATCTCCTTATCACCTTTACAAGGTAAACATTTATCCTACTATGGAATGGCTGAACAGCATACTGAGTGCCACTCTTTGGATAGCCTTTTTATTAGGATTTAAACCAGATTATTGTATTTTGGAATTCTCTTTTACATTATTCTCAAAACCAAATACCATTCCAACTTTAAAAACAGTATTAACGAACATTAAGTTATGTACATCAAGTATCTAATTAGCAAATGCATTAAAATTGCCTCAGCAAGACAGATACCTTCCCCATAGCACTTATGTATAGGTGCAGGACACTAAGTTAAAAAGTCGAAATTCTATTTTTCAAAACATTGTTGTGACATTATGTTCATACTAGCCCTATAACATTTTCTGAATAAAGTCATGCTTCCAACAGCAAATGTTTTATTTGAGCATGCACTAACAGGACAACAATTTAATTCAATTAAACAGTTGTTACACTCTAAAACACTCCAAAAAATTATTTCCATCAAATATCCATCCAAAATTCTTATGCTTAGGGCAGAAGAGCTATCCAAATTTATGTTCTAATGCTCATATGTGCTGGCTTCTTTTCACTAAAAATCCTTTCAAGCTGTCTGGATGAAATCCTTTTGGCCAGATATTCCCCAGGACTTCACTAGGGGATTGATGAAATTGAGGGGAAAACATTTGTCTGAGTTAAGATGATCCAACTATTTAGAAAAGCATTTGCTCAGAGTGGTTTAGAACACAGCACCATCGCCATCCTCCCAATGAGTAGTCCCCACCTCTACCTGCTGCTACCAATCTCACTGCCTCTGTAATATATCTGTATCCCTGTGAAGAATAAAATTTGGCTTGCCACTGTAGCTACATACTAGAGATTTCAGATTGTTCTAATTGTTCAAACAGTTCTACTTCCCTAATTTACAGTAAAGTGAATATACACGTATTGTGATACATTTTTATTTAAATTCTATATTATATGATACACAAAGACTTTCCTGCATATATGGAAAAGAAAAACATGCCCCAAATAAATTAAAACATTCTAATAGTATTATAGTAAACTTGATAACATTACTTTTTCTGTTTTTGATAACATTTCTTTATGTGCAAATAATAGAAATTTTTATTATTGTATTAAAAAGACTTCCACCTTTCTTCCTGGAGCACTATAAAAGGCCAAGATTTCTTACTTTTCACCTTCCCAGTATTTTACCTACATGTGGAGTGATTTTCTATTATTTTAGATAAAATTGGTTCTAAGACAGGTTTCATTATCAAAAGCACTGAAACATTCTTGCCATTATTTCAAGTTTTTATAGTAATGGTCAGATATAGTGCCATTTTTCTATAGATAAGAAACTTTGCTCTTCTCAAGATAGTGACAAAGCACAGGAAATAACATTCTGTATCCACCTGGATGCATTTTCAAGGACTATAGTTTTTTTGTTTATGCTTATGTTATATAGCAAGGTAGGAGATTAATACAAAAAGCAGAGATTTATAAATATGTTTAAACCCCAGAGACTACTTTGGCAAACTGATGAATCTCAAGGATGTTCTTAGAATAACAATTTAAATCACTGAGAAGTTCAAAGGTATTACTTAGTAGTAGAGTACTCGCCTAGGATGTGTGAGACCTGGTTCAATTCCCAGCACTGTAAAGATAAAGACAGACAGATGATAGTAGAAAGATACATAGATAGATGGAGAGATAGATATATTTATAAGAATCAGTGATATAAGAGTCACCTAATGAAAGAAAAAAATCCATAATGTATTTTTAATTAATGAAAATGATTTGAGATATCTGCATAAATTGTAATGCAATATGAAATATCTGTATTTCTCTTGGTTTCACTGAGACACATTGCTATTATGAATGTGATCATATTCAAAATGGAAAGGTCAAACTCCAGTAATAGATTGGAGAATATGATGTTTACTTTCTCCATCTTTTATCCTAGCTTCTTTGAATTGTAGTGCCTTTCCCCAGTTTAAACATTTCATTCTAGGAAGCTAGTTCTTGCTTCAGGAACACATAAACTAAAATAGGAGGTGAAGCAGATAAATTTGACATGGCAAAACAGAAAAAAAAAAACAACTTATTAAAGTTTCTCTTTTATGGGAGTTAATAAATCTAAGTAGCGGAGCAAAGTTGACTTTAAGGTTATTATTTTATTAATGAAATGTGAAGAACTAAAAAAAATTTATTCGTTCAGTATTAAAATTTGAAAGGGCTCCTTCTTTCTAGTGCACAGCTGAAGTTTGGCAGGGGTTAGATTTATGTGGGATTTAACTCATGTTTGTTGTATACTAGGAGAGAGTACAGATACATCTCAGTTTCACATGTAGGTTTTTCATTAATATTTCTAGGATAAACTTGGATATAGCTTAGGAGTCCAGATTTGTTTCTGTTGAGGTTAACTGATGATGCTTGTAATGATTTAGAAAAAATTCCTACCAGTTAGGAAGAGTTGAGGAAAACTGTTGGCCAATATGAAACAAACATTGGACAGGCCCTTCTTCATATAGATACAGGGTTCCTAAAGTTGATATTGAATTGCACCCTCAATGAGCAGAAAAGTGTTTTATTAATTGCAAATTGTATTTATTAGGAAAAGTACTATTATCAAATAAGTCATAATAATTTAAATTCAGGTGCTAGAACTGCAAATAATGCAGTACATTACATGTGAGAATTACAGTGTTAAATTCATAGCAAAAGTATGTGAATAATAAAAATAATAGAGCAAATAGCATAAAATTCACATTTTAGTCCCAAAGCTTCAATACCACTGTTTAAATTAAGAAAGCCCTCATTAACAAGATAATATCTCAGCTATCACATGAGTACATATGAAAGATGAATTTGAGCATATAGCATATTCCAACTAGAATATTATAGTTGGAATTTATTTGAGTCAGAATATTATTTGAGTTGTAGCTCTTCGACTTATATTTCAAATTTTTCAGTGGGTTTTCAAACTAGACCAATAAAGGACTTTAGTCAAACAGATGTGCAATATGGGAATGAAACCTACATTTCGTACACTTTTGTGTCTATGTAAACATATATATACACACACATAATATATTAATATAAGTATACATGCATCTATTTATAAGTAATGTTTTTTCTTATATTCCCTTGAGTCATTAAGAAAATAATAAATCCCTACTCATTTGGGATAATAACAGAGGAACTGTAAAAGTTTTGCATTTTTTTAAACAAATGTGCATTTGGGAGGAGTGATGTGTCAGGTATTTGCAGTTGACTAAGAGCAATAATTGTAACTGAACAATTTTTTTTTTTCCATGCCAGAGACCCAGAGGCCTTGGAAATAAATCAATGACAGCATAATATCTGTACTTTTGTCAATGCAGTGTTATCCAATATTGGCTTTTGTATAGGACAGATACTCTGGCCAATCGCTCACACAAACTTCACACATACACGTGTATTTTATCCTGAATCACGAAATCTCACTATTTCCTCATCTTTTATTACTAGTTTTAGTCATGCTGTTTGCTGCATTGAAGAGGCAAAGGAAGAAGGAACCTCTCATAATTTCAAAGGATGATGTCCGCGATAACATCGTGACCTACAATGACGAGGGCGGCGGGGAAGAGGACACGCAGGCTTTCGACATCGGCACGTTAAGGAACCCAGAAGCGAGGGAAGACAGTAAGATTAGACGAGATGTGATGCCGGAAACTATTTTTCAGATAAGAAGGACTGTCCCCCTGTGGGAAAACATCGATGTACAAGATTTTATCCATCGAAGATTAAAGGAAAACGACTCAGATCCAAGCGCACCTCCTTACGATTCTTTGGCGACTTACGCCTACGAAGGCAACGATTCTGTAGCGGATTCGCTCAGTTCTTTAGAATCTCTCACTGCTGACTGTAACCAAGATTACGATTACCTCAGCGACTGGGGGCCTCGTTTTAAAAAACTCGCTGACATGTATGGCGGGGATGACAGCGACCGAGACTAGGAATAGTGTACGACTTGATCAATATTAGTGGAAGTGCTGTCTTCGTTACTAGATTGAGTGGCCTGCATTCTCTTCGGAGAAAAGTTTTCAAAAATCAAAATTACACACAATACATAAGTGTTGTCTTAGTAAGGATTTTCTTAACCAGTAAGTTTCTGTGAATAAATATGAATGATATACATTTAAAAACAGTAATAATAACCTGTTTTGCCCAATAACCTTGAAAGGAAAGTATATCACATCAATAATCAATAAAAATACAAAAGGCTTTTTGTGCCTTTTCTTAGGTATAAGAAATTTGTAAATGTTTTCTTAACTGACTTTCAATCACATTTACTATTATATTAAACATTGTGCAACTGCTTTGTAAATTAATATGGAAAAAGTATATCCCTAATGAAATAAGAATGACTACTACTGCCATATTTATTTAGTTGAAGAATGTCTTTGAGTTAATTCATTCATATTTTTATAAATGTATATTTATATTTTTATATTTTTATGAAATAAACTAGTATTTATAAAAATATAAATTTCATTTTATTTAATTAATAGGGGAAGTTTTGAACTCAAAACAGAAATGTTTTACATCTTTAAATGTAGAACATAATTTACTCAGGGAAAAAGCTAAGAAGTCACTGCATGGGAAGTGGAAATAAAGTAGAACTATAAAGAGCTTTGGTACAAATTGCTATTTTTCTGTTTCAATTACTTTAATGTGAACAAATGTTTATTGAACTACTATTGTCTCACCATGGGTAGAATATGAGATACATTTGAAATATAAAATATTATATATATAGTTGTGAATAATAAATCATTTTTTGCAAGTCTTTACTATCACAAGTGGATTGTATTTGAAGGTAAATGAAATTTGTCAGTGGTGTTATGTAGACAAGAAATCTAAATTAGTCATCAATAATGTTTTTTAAAAAAGAAATGATAATTCTAATTTTTGCCTGTTTTCAGAAATTTCACTGGGCAACATTTAAAATGTGTATTTACAAATGAGAAAGTTTGTAAGAAAACAAAGTAACATTACTTGTTGAGGACACTCAAAAAAATTTTTGAGGATATTAGGATTAGGGACATCCTGGGAAAAGAAATCTAAAAAGGATATGTTGGCTACTAAAGATCAGGAATTTAGAAAACAGAATAATAGGCGCCCTAAAATGTGTGAGGAGGCAGAAGAGAAAGAGCCCTGCAGGGTCCCTCTGCAAATTTTTGAAAGTCAGTCATGTAGAAAACTTGCTCTGAGCTGGCTAGAGCATAGACCTAAATCAAAAGATGAAAACTCCAAGTAGGAATGTGTGTTACCTATTTTCTGTGCCAATAATTATCCTTGTCTTTTTGAATTATTCATCCATTGAAGAGTAAATGTCATGGTCATGATTATTCTTACATGGTCTTGATACGGAATATATTTAACATTGATTACTCTATTGTTATGACTTTTTAAATGACAAAGAACTCCCAAATTGTAAACAGGTCCTTATGAGTTTCTATGTTACTACTTTGAAAAATTTAAAGACCAATTTAGTAACTCTATCAAGAATAGTTAAAACTTACCAAATATTTAATTTAATGCTAAGAATTAAATCATAATGAGCAATCAAGAATCATTTAGATTTTTTCTACTGTTTACAAACACCCACGAGGTAGAAAATTTTGCTTTTTTATTTTAGCTAGGAGAGTATTAGTTTTACTTTTGAAAATAATACTAGCAAATTGCTGGACCTATAATAGAATAGATTAGACACATACTTGAGAAGAATGATGCAGATTGGTTTCAGGTTTCACAAAAATTAATCAAGAATCTTGTAAGACCTCATAATTATTTTATTTTATAATCATTAAAGGATTAAATGGAAATATGTAAACAAATTATAAATGCCTTGTGCTGAGTGTACATAATGCCTATGGGAAAATGTGGAAATTATAAGTGGCCAGAGAAGGGTGATTTGTTGGTTACAAAAGTCTCCTAAGTATTTTCAGTAGTAAGAGTCCCTTAGCAAACCAGGTTATCCACAAGCTATAGACCTAAAATTGTTATGAGAGAATCATATTGATATCATAATGAATAGGACACATATTAAATTTGTAAATGGATTATTAAGTAATGTTAATTTAGGTACAAATTTTTTACCTCAATTAATGAAATGAGTATCACATTCTCTCTTTCTCTCACCTGTGAAATGGTGGATGTACCTTAGAAGTTACATTGCAATAGCTAACAGATTTTATATTTAATGTGTTGATGTATATCCTAAAAAAGTGTTTTACTTAATAAAATTATCAAAAATCTAATACTAACACTTCCTATAATTTTCCAATAATATACAAAATTTTTACATTGGGAAAACCTTTTTTTTTCTGAAAAGGACCAGGTTTTAGTATTTTCCTACTAATAATCTAAAGAAATTACTAAACTTCTCAAGAGACACACACGATAATATTGACCATTTTGAGTTTATTTTACTTCTTTAATCACATACAATAAGTACTATGATATTAGTTTCTACCACTTGAATCTCATTAACCCTCAGGTTGCTAAAATTCAAGAATAATTATTCTCATGTATATTTGCTTTCTAAATAAAATAAATTAGTTAGCTTATAATGTTTGAAATTAAATTAAAACCAACTCAGGAGCAATTATCCAAATACAATCAAAATTACTTTCATTGTTTTATTTAGAATGTTCAATAATTTTGAAAATAATATACTGATACTGTATCTGAATTTGTTTCAAATGGGTATTAAATATCTGTACTCCAACCTACTACCTGACTGTTCCATTCAATGCTGATCTCAGATATAGTGAAGAAATTTCAGTGACTTACATATCAAGCTTAATAAAGAAAATAAAACAGTATTAATGATAAAAAGCAAACAGATAAGAACATTAAAAAAAAATCACCATAGCTAGTACTTGATCATTCTTTCCACTTTAGTGTAAGTATCACAAGTGACTCAAAGAATGATTTCTTTTTCAATTATTCTTTTATTTTTGCTGTTTCTTTTATGGGTTCATTCTCTTCTTTCTGTGCTTTAGAGTGGACCAGGCTCCAGTCTTTTGGCCATTCTATTAAAATTCTGGGCCTTAGTAATCATTCCATTCTCCCAGTTGTTACATCTATCTATCTATCTATCTATCTATCTATCTATCTATCTATCTATCTATCTACCTACCTACCTACCTACCTATAGCTTTAGTGAGGTACAAATATCATATAGATTCAAAATTCTCTAACTTCTACCACCCATCTTCATCATGAGAGTAATCTGAACATGTATCCAATTAACTAGTTTACGTTACTCAAATAGACAATTAAAATTAGCATCTCCAAAGTTTTACTAGTAATTTTCACTCATAAATCTCTCCCCTCAACTTTCCTTATGCTATAGTTAACAGCAACTCATCAGGTGACACAGCTTTCTTTCTCTCTGGCCAGAGATAGGCCTTTAATCATCCTGTATTTCTCTCATTCCGTTATCCTCTGAAGTCTCAGGAAATATTTTGAAGCTGTAGTCCAAGTGATAGATGATGGATTTTCATCCTACTGTAGTTTTCAGCCTTCTGTAATCCTGAGTCTCAAAGGAGACTTTAGACTTGGATTTTTCAGGAGTGCTGAAACTGTGAAGACCTTGATGACTTAGAGATGGACTAAATACATCTTGCTTTAAGAGATGTACATGACTATTTTGGGGGCCAGGGCAAGAATGTTATAATTTATGTTCAGATTTCCCCCCAGAGCCTCATATCCTCATACATGTGGCTTTTGAAAGGTGATTCTATGATTGGGCAGTATAGCTGACTTTCTCTTAGGAAGCAGGGTCAGGTTGGAGAAGGTGAGTCCCTGCGAGAGTGACATGGAAGGGTGTATCTCCTTCCCCGACTGGTACATTCCCTCTGACTCCTGGCCACCGTGACATGACATGTGCAGGTTTCCGCCTCTCGGGCCATTCTGCCATCCTCTTTCTGTGTTTAAATCTGCCAAACATGTAGTGAAACTTCTGAGCTGTGAACCAAAATGAACTTTTCCTTCTTCAAGCTGTGGGTGTCAGTTATTTGGTCCCAGCAATGAGGAAAGTTACTAAGACACTATGATTTGGATGTGATTTGTCTCCTGATGGCTTGTGTGTTGGAAGCTTGGTTCCAAATGAGGCAAGAAATGGTGGTCTGTTATAAAACTGAGTCAAGCGGAAGGCCAGTAGATTATTAGGGATGCAGTAATCAGAAGAGAATAAGGTATTTCTCATGATACCCTGGTTAGTTCTCATGAGACAGTTGATATAAAACAGAAAGGCTGGTCTCTCCCCTCCCTCTGCTTCCTGTCCTGTCATGTGACATCTTTGACACATACTCCTAACACAGGGATACCACTCCCCTTGCACTAAGCCCTCGCTAGGAGCTGAACCTATAGTATGATTTCCTAATCTTGAAAGTTAGCTCTAAACCTGTAAGTTAATTGGATCTCTTTTCCTCATATGTTGCCTAGTGTCAGATATTTTTATAATAACAAAAATGTACTAAATATGCATCCTGATAGAAAGCATCCAACATTTTAATAAGTAGTTTTTAGTAAATTATTAAACACATGGCAAAAATGTCAGGCAATAATTTCTCTGAAATATCTAAATTAAAATGAAGAGCAATAAAGGATTTCTATCAGTTATCTCTCTTAGGTGGGAAAATTAATCTGTGATTGAGAATATTCCCACAGAATTATGTGTATTATTGTGTTGCATTTGAAAATAAGTCATAAAGAGTTGTATGGCTCTAGATATGTTTACTTTTTCTTAAAGGCAAAAGCATATTGTATTAGTCAGTGGTTTATAGAGTCAATAGTTTGCAAGAGCGCAGATTTAATACAGAACATTTACATAACAACAAGTTACAATATTTGCTCACAGCTAAATGCAGGAGAATGCAAAATGTCAGTCTGCATGCTGGAGACCTGAAAGGTCCAATCAAGGACTGGGAGTCCACAGCAATGTCCCGTGTGCGTACGTGTCTGCTCTGAAAGACTGAAAAATCTATAGTGGAGCTAGGATACCATGCTCAAGGTGGAGACGAAGATCAGAGCTCCCTCAAATAGAACAGCAGTCATCCGACAGTAGCAAGGTCCCAATTTCCTCCTACAACTTGAACAGCTGAGTTCCTTCAGGGAAACCACCTGCAGCAGAGTTTCTCCTGAGAATCAGCCATCTCCACTCTTTCACTCTCATTCTTCTTTATGCTGTGTCTGCAGTAATACTCAGGTGGATCTTCTATGCCCAGTACCACACGGATTCAGTTTAGCTGGGCGTCCCTGCTCAAGTTACCATAATCAGTCCACCATGCATACATAATTTTCAGTCCTGTAATAATAAGAAATACATAAATTTGTATTTGCATTCTGAAGAAAGGTAACAGTGGAAAGCTTATCTTAAAATCTTCAATGGTGTGGTTCAGGGGAAAAACCATAAAAAATGATTAAAAATCAGAACATACATTTCTATGTGATGTTTTCAATCTTTAAAAGACTATTTTTGGGTTAATTTGTAAGAAATCAGGTAACATCGGGGACCAGCAGCAAATAAGTCTCATTTCGAGCAACAATATTGAATATGACACCGATCATTAGCTGCATTTATTGCAAATAAATTGTTTGCCATCAAAGGACATTATCTTTATATGAGAGGAAGAGAACAGAGGAATGTGCAATAATATGAGTGGAACTAAACTTGATAACTTATTTCTTGCCAGAAGAATAAAATGTTACATTTTTTTTTTTGCCAATTATATTCAATTAAATCAACACGAGGGGAGGGGTAATGGAGGCATTATGGTGACCTTTATTACTGGGCCACATTTATAGCCACCCTTTTCCCAGCATGACTTTAAATTTGTGAAAATGCATATACTTTCTAAATTCTAAGACAATTTACCAGTGATTGGAAGATCTGTATATTGCCATGGATGAAACTAGAATGGCATCAGGCTAAACAAAAGTTCATTTACGGATTTCTAGTCATTTTTTTTACCATATAACAATATTTTTTAAATGTACAGTGTTGCTCGTGTTATCATTTGAACATTCAAATTTAAATGTGTATAGAAAGAAATCAAATTTTGAATCACTGCTTACTTATTAATGGCAAAGATTTGTTGGAAAGCTTATAGAGTTCCAAATTTTCCCTATTTTTCTGGTAAATGTCATTTCTTGGCAGCATGCTAATAAACTGCCTAACACACACAACGGTAATGTAGGTAAAAGCTTCACACTTGTGTCAACTTCAGCATTGTTGGTGTGCTGTACGTGCTTAATGACACAAGGCACCTTATCAAGAAATAACCATGTAATATGACCTAGTTCTTACTTAAATGTTATTTATTGAATTATATTAGCCTAATGAACTGATGGAATTGCCAATCTAGTGCCACTAAATAAGAAAATAGATATGTTCTGAATGAGAGAGCTGATTATACTGATCTAAAGTATTGGTTAATAAAATAGTGAAGAAGTTAGTTCCATTTTATGGTCTGTAAAATTAATCCTTTAACCTTCCAGCTATAATGAAAGTTTGCTTTCTGCATTTTTCATTATTAATCTACTCACATAATTATTATCATGAAATTATATTAAATATTCTCAACATTTATCCATTAAAATCTCAGTGCAATAACCATTAGTTTGCTCCCTGAATAACAAATAATTTAGAAACAATGTTAAAAGATATTTAAATGCAAATCTATGTCAATATAAGAATGAGTTGAATCCCTATGAAAAGTATTTTAAAATCTTCTATTATTTAGCCAGAACTAATAGATCTAAAGTATATTCTATTAGCTAATCTATAACTACTTAATTAATATTATTTATTTTTATTTTCAGTGTCTTAAAATGTGTTCCATTTATTTTCTAAATACTGTATTAATCTTTCATTTAGGAATAAATATGCATCCCACCAGGAAGCAGAAACTGACAAATAAAATAATTACAGAAGGAAAACAAATATGTATGTAATCGTAGGCAAGTGTTTTTGATACATTTCTGAGTATGAAAGAAAAACATTTGTGAATTGGGATCAAGAATGTGAACTTAAAATTAATTGAGGACTCTGCTCATCTTTGATAGAAAGGCCTTTTCTACTAATTTCTATGAAATGTTCTTGATGAAAAGCAGTAAAAATAAGTGGTCAAAAAGGAAAGCCCCAAGCTAAAATATATGTTACAAATCTCATAAAGGAAGTTGTATTCCCTAGTAGAAGTGAAAGTCTGTTCTGAGAAAATGAGGATAAAGTTCATCCTTATTCCACTTTAATTTGTAGGGAAAAAAATGACTCCTTCATTAAAATTCAATTTAAATGAAACCCCACATAGAGAAAAGCCAAGCTTACAAATGATTTAAGTTATAATCCATTGAGAACCAAGATGACAAAAACTTAAGGAATAATGCCTGTGTATCAAAGTTCTCATGTGCTCTTTCAGCGTTCATCTTCCTACCGCAAAATGTACTTTATGAATACAAAGCAATACGATAAAAAGGCAGTTTGATGGAAAGAACAATAAGTACCTAGGGAAACATTAAACAATGAGAAGAGATGATTCCTCTAGTTTATCGATTGTATCTTATTTAAATGCTATTTTTAACGTTCCTGCTTTTGAAGCTGTCAAGCCCCCAACTTCATTAGTGTTCTCCATAATGTGTATGGCTGGAGAAGAAATCTTTATCTCTGCAACTATTCATGATGAGATGGATCGTCACATACATACCCACACAATGTGACTCTGAACCACATGGGGTGGGATCAGTTTTGGAATTAAAATCCTACAGAGGCTGTTTTAGATACTCGTTTGGAAGTAGTATAGCATTTCCACTGGAAAAGGAACCACATATATATGGTCAAATCGATACCTAATCACATTTCCTTAAACTATAATTAACTCTCAATAAACATAATATAAGGTCATAATTCCACCTAACTTTTTGGAAATATCCTGTGTACAATCAAACATACAGTAACTCTTTCTCTAAACTCTCAGCATTGGTCAAAATCCCACATCAAGAGCACCCCTGAGCTTCAAGTCAAACTATAATCATTAAGTCCTTTAAAAATGAAAAGCAGGTTATGTATTTGCAGGGTGCAATAGTACAGAGTGAAGACCCAATCCCAAAAGGGAGACTAAGGGGATAGTACAGTATTAGACTTAAATAATCTCAAAACCCAGGGAAAACACTAAGTAGTGCATTTCCTTCTCCAGAATTTGGGGTCTATGGGGGAGATATGTGGGTTCTTAAGAGATTTGGGGGCTCCGATCTGTGGCCTTACTGGTTATGCACTTGCCTCTACATGCTTCCTGTACCTTTGCTCAACAGGCATCCCTTGTTCTTATCATCCCAACTCCTTGGCATCTCCACTGCATTTTCAGCCTCTTTATCCTATCTTCACAAGATTTCTCTCAGACCTTTTACCTGGCCTCCAAGGCTATCCTTGAAATCTTGTGGAAGACTGTGACCCTACAACTCTTGCATTCTGTATCCATAAAAAAAAAAAAAAAAAAAATCATCACTTCAATGATGACAAAGTCTCTCTTCAGCTCAGGCTGCAGCCAGGCCCTCAGGAACCATGACTTCAGCAGCCTCCTTGTGCCCAGACAGAACGATTCCTTAGGTGGTACTTCTCCATGTAAGGACCGAGGTGCTCTCTTCAATGAAATATTTCTACTTTTGTACACTAGCTTATGTGAGGTATGGATTATTTCCCATTCGCAAGATGCATGATGCCTTCAAGGCAGCTTTCTTCTTGTCCCAGTTCAAAGCGGTTCTTTTTATTCTTCTTTCTTTGTTTTCTCATCCTCCCTCCCTCTCTTTGTCCTTCCTTTCTCTTTTATTGTTCTCTCTCTCTTTTTTCTTTCTCTTTCTTCTCTCTCTTTCTCTTTTTTTTCCTACATATCAACATCTCCTTTTGCCCCAAATTTACACATGGCTGTTTCCAACCAAAAGTTAAATTTTTCAAATCTTTCTACTCTGCTTTTTGCTCCCAGACCTCAAAGTAAGTCTGAATAAAAGCAGCCTGCAGTACTCATCATACACTTTGAACTTTAAACTGCCTTGAAATTTCCACCATCTCTCCACTTCTGTTAAATTCATATCCACACACAGCCTTAGGATATGAAAACTGTGCAGCTTTTTTTTGCAGAATGTCACGTGCACGACCAGTAGTACAATTTCCAATATAGTCTTATTCCAACCTGAATCCTTATGAATCTGGCCTGTAGTCTCCTGTCAGCTTTCTGGTCTTCTGATAATTTCCCAGAATTGCCCACAAAGCTCTTCTTACAACAATTCTAGGAATTTCTCTAGCCTGATGCATCAAAAATTTCCATCCTCTTCCTATAAATCAGTTTCAAAGCCTCCTGGGTCACACGAGCAGGTACACTCATAGCAATGATTCCACATCTCTGATATCAATTTTCTGTATTGATCAGCATTCTCCTAGCTGGGGACAAAATACCCAATATTCATAAGTTAAAAGAGAGATTTAAATTGGATCACAGTTTCTGAAGTTTTAGTCCATGTTCGGCTAGCTCCAAAGACAAAAACACCGTGCAAATATAAGGGGCAGAGTGAAGCTGCTCTCGCAGTTGATAGAGGCTGGAAGAGCACCAGTGAGAGAGGTCCCCTAGAAAGGCAGGCACTCAGTGATCCGCCTCCTCTAATGGAAGGCAGCTAAGGGCTTCAGGGAGTTAACTCAAGGATGACTGTAGCGCCCCCATGACCCAGTCACCTATCCTGGAATGTCCTCATCTGTTCAAATTGACAATTAACGCTAACTGGCAAACAGACTCTCTTTAAACAATTCAAAGTCGTCTTTTAGAGAACATTAGCTTCTTCAATCCAGGCAAATTTTCTATACTTCTGTTTACTCATGTTTCACATGGAATTTCAGAGAACTCAAAGTTCTCAGTTACTACTTTTGGGGCCCTTCCCTGTAGGATGTTAAAAATGAGCAGGATAGAGGGGCTGGGACATCACCACTACGGTTTCTGCACGTACGCTATTGTTCCCGCTTGTTTCATAACATAATCATGAGCTAGTTCAGTGAATATCAAAGCTATAAGCTAAAAGTATTGAAGCCACCCCCAGAATCAGTCCACAGGAAACACGTGTTAGAATTCCCAAGATGTCTCATTAGCTTCTGCTCTGCTTTGAAGAGAGTAAAAGAGCAAGTCACTTTTTCTGGACCTCAACACATACCTAGTCATGGACAGAGAGGAAGTTGGATTCTATTATTTTACAGACGTATCTGATCTGTTTGTGGAACGATGTTTGATTCTTTTGGAGCAACTTTGGGCATTGAAACAAGGATAGACTAAAAAAAGGACAGAAATTCTGGAGGACTCCTCTTATGAAGAATTGAAGTCTATTTCTCTATATTTTGAATCTGGACTGCCTTGTTTTCATTTAATTGATATATAGAAGAAATGGCATGCACAAATTCTGAATCCAGTCTTCAAGAGCCCTGGCAGCTTTACCTATTGCCGTAAGAAACATTCCTTTAAAACATGAACAAGCCTGAGTACCCTCCTGGAAACAATAGTACATTTCTTTTTTAGAGCACAGCCTTCAAGCTATTCAATGTGAGAAGGGTCTCTTCTCAGAACCCAAGTCCAATTGCCAACCAGTGGAAGGATGAGCCAAGTGAATTTTTTTTTTCCACTAAGATTTGACTTGATTTGTTAGATAGTGAAAGGTTGTAGAAGAATCATTTCTTCCACTGCACATTGAAAAGGTGAGTCAAAATGCTAATTTTCAAATTGGCATACAAATGAAAGGTAGGTGATTTGTGATTACAGAACAGAAACTTTTCAGGAGTTCCCTAAACTCAAAGAAATATTCAGTAACACTTTTGTCTTCATCTTATGTTTAATTGACCAAAAAGACCAAAAAGCATACTCACTGTGCTTAATATGTTTAACTGGAGATGAAGATTATGTATCAAATAGTGGACAAAGATTCAACAAGGGACAGTGAGGTAACCAGTGACCAATGGCAGTGAAAATACCATTGTACTCATACAAGCAAAAGTAAGGCGATAAGCAGTGAGTGTCAGGTACGCAGCTTTAGCTGGGTCTCTGGTCAGAATGTGTGGTAGAAAAGTCTGTTTAATACCCACTGAAGGAGAGGGATATTGTGGGAGGAACATGGAAGTCACAATAGATCTCTCTCTCTCTCTCTCTCTCTCTCTCTCTTTCCTTCTTTATCTACTTTGAGTGTTTTCAACTCTCTAAATCTTGTGTAAAACTAAAAGACAGAAAAGACCAGTCACCATTCAGTCTGTAGATTTTGGCATCCAGCAGCATGATGCTGATAAACAAAAAGCAAATCGGATACACATAGGAAACTGATTTGGAAAGGGAAAGGAGGAAGCAGATTTTTCTATTATGAGATCATAACTTAATTCCATTCAACTCCAGAAATCTGATGATTATCTAGTGATTCCCTATGCCACTTATGTAGCAGGCATTGTACTATGTATTTTATTCCTAAATATAAACATTTTTTTTCTCCTTGAACACACTCTGAGGTTGGTAGAATCATTATTCTATTCAACAGCTGAGTTAAAAAAGACGTGAAGATTTAAATTATTTTTCTGCACAGCCAAAAGAAAGAAGTTTGAGGTTTCAAACAACAGATACTTGAGCTCCAGAATCCATATACAACTTGATAACACTGCCAAGTTATTTTGCAGGATAATAATAGCAGAATTCTCAATTTGTGTAAATTCATATAATTTAAATTTTCATTAGAAATTTGAAACATTTTCTTGATTCTGAATTTTTGAGTGGTATTGTAAACGTCTATATTAATGGTAATAATATTCTGACTAATGAAGCACATGTGACAAAATAATTATTCTACATATATGGAAGGCAGTCATTATAAAACATTCTAAAGGTCAAACTATGATTATGCAATTATTTTGTAGTCCAAGATTAAATAATGTACTGCAGGGGAAAAAGGTCATTTTGGAAGTGTTAGTCTTTAGCATGGGGCAGTAAGTCTTGACTGTTAATATACTTGCAGAAATAGAGAGATGATTCGGCTCTTAACATCTGAGAGTTAATAAATTTTCATGAAATGTAATCTTTTTGATGATTTAGTGGAGTTTTGTACTTTATGAATCTTGGCACTACTTCAGTAGAAAATATGAGAAAGAAGGGCCTACATTTTTAAAATAAGTGATTTCTTTTTCTCGATAACAGAATGTCTTTAAATATAGTGATTGATAATGAAATAAGAGAAGTTCAGGAAGCCCCAAAGTTAGCTCATATAATATTCTGTGTAAAATATGCATCTTTATTATCTTCGTTTTCTAGACTTTAATATGATGGAACCTGTGAATATAGACTTTAAATACGCCACATGCATACTGCGATCCTTTTTTATTCAGGCTTTATCCAACTCTCGTTGCTCAGGCAGGAAAATAGAGGTCAAGTCCCAATTACACAATCATCTTTAGCTCATACCTACACTCTAGATTCAGTTAATATATATTTAGTGACGGTCTGAATAGTAGATATTTGTGATACATTTCCCTTGTTTGAAGAGGAGAAGAGACTGAAATACCTTGTCTCACAAAAGTCAGAGTGTATGCAAAATGATGCTGGAGAGAGAAAATTTAAGGAGACATGGCAATCTTTCCAAAGAGACTATCTCCACTAAAAAGACTGATTGAACACTAATAACATAGTCAAATGTTGCTTGCCTGTCCTTCATTAGTGAGAGAACATCAAAGGACAATAAATGTAGAGTCTGTGAATATCTTCTTTATCAATCATGCTGACAGAGTCAGAGAGCCGAGGCCTGAGAGAAGTATTGCTATTCAGGGATAAAATGGTAAAAACTAATTCATTTACGTGAATAATGTATCTAGAGGAGATCATTCATCTGAGAGGTTACTGAATGTCATCCTTGTTAAATAATATCTCTTTTAAGGAAGAAAGAAATGAGAAATTATCACAGAGAAAGTGGTTTACTTTATTTTATATCTAAAGAACACTTTCTCTAAATCACTAGGATGAATCACCAGTTGGCATTCATTGCAGCCTTATACTAGTGAGAACAGATGGAATATAAAATGGTATGAAACATATCTACTGAGGAAACAAGCATTTTAAATGTTAATGAAAGTTAAAACAAGAAGAGGAAAATAGGCCTACTGAATGTTAATGTAATTACAGCATAGAACTCTTCATTTTTAGTGATCATTCAAATGATAACAATAATAATAGTAATAATATCTATACCTATGTTTCAATCTTTCTAAGCATCATGCTAAATACTTTATGTGTATCATCTTATTTGATCCTATAAATAACATTTGAAGAGTATACTTATATTGATACCACGTTCTCCATCAGATAAATTGTCTCAGAGAGACTAAATAAACCTTTGAGAGTGGTAAGCATTCACATTTGGCCAACTCCATTCTGACATTACTGGATTAGATACATTGACCCATACTTTGACTATTATTAGCTCCATGGTATAAACAAATAGGAAAATAACAAAAATTGTGGAATTCCTTAAATATTTTTAGCTCAACAAATATTTAAGTATCTGACAAATGCCAGGCACTTTAGGCATTGGAAATAAAGAAACAACAAAAAAAGGACAACACCTTAGCTCATCTTACAGTGCTCATGACTAGAGTGGATGCTATTCAACACCATCTGTTTAACATACATTATGCCTTCATTACTAGTCTACGCTACTTAAATCTACTATTTAATTCAGTATGCCAATGAGGCTGGTGCTATTATGACTTCCATTTTTGAGATGAGTGTACATATGTAGACAGATTAAATAACTTGCTTCAGTTTTTACAGTTAATAAAAATGGTGGATTTTTTCTGGCAAGTCTGCTGCCAAATTCTTCAGGCACAACCACTGTATGATAATATCTTATTAGGGGAGTTCTGTAGCTTTCTAAACTTCCGGTTGTAAGCCAATTCCAAAATCTGTTTCCTTAAAAGGGGATTAAATTTTCCAGTTTAAAGTTGGAAATAGTTTCCTGATAAGTTGAATAGGTAATTCAATGATCAGAAAACAGACTGCTTTCAAGTATTAAGCAAATCTGAGAATACGGATCCCTACAGAAAAGAGTCAGGTTTCTGTGGAGCACAGCTATCAACCAATGTAACAATGACCTGGAACTAGTACTAAAGGAGAAATTTTTGTGTTTCCTAAGTAACTGAATAATTGTTGATCTTTCTGTTGTAGCCTCACTTTACTATGATCCCAGCAGATTATGAAATAATTCACAACAGGTCTTTTAATTAGAAAAGAATGTAATTAACAACACAAAAAATACTGAATTTAGAGGGAAAAATGGAACCTACCTTACCTATGTACTTATCTATCTAAAAGCTTATTTTCCAAATACTGAGTAGGAGCAGTTTGTTTGTAGAGGAACTACATCCTCACATCACTTAGGTGAAATATCCCAGATTTATCACATTCTACCTTGAAATCTAGCCAAGCCTTTGTAGTTCTACTATTTGTCGGCCTCATTATTTATTTAACTATCAATATGGTCCATTTTCTCTACTGAATTATTACCATAAAGATATTTTTTGTTGTGATTTATAGAGCAGTTATGAAATAGCCTAATATTATAATATTCATTCTTGTTTTATTTTGATCCAGAATAAATTCATTTGGTAAACTTACCAGCTGGGGTGGAAGGGGACAGCTGAGATAAATTGTGAGTTCTTCCTATGGTAAATCTCTGTAGTGAAGTTTTAAAATACGAGGTACTTTCAAGCACAATTACTTTGTGTATTGTTTGTATGAATTTTCACCATTATGTAAAACAAGATTCAAGCATTTGAAATGTGAGCATTACAAGTACAGGGCCCTGAGTTCGATTCCTAGCACTAACAAAAAAAAAAAAAAAATGGCTTATAGAACTGAAGAGAGCAGGAAGAAAGCACGGGAAAGAAAAATGAGAACTGAGTGGGGCTTTGGAACTTTCTCTATACAAGTGCAAGAGCACTTAACCACCTCTGATATCACAGTGGCCAAAATATAAACACATAACCATATGTAAGGGAAATTAGAAACTATAACCTAGATGTGGTTCTTGAAAGAAAGAAAAAAAAAATTGCTAAATTTGTAGCCAAAATAATTGCTGCTCTCTAACAAACCCCACACTCTTTGTCTCCCAAATTTCAGAGATAAGTCTGAGACCTTTCCAGGAGCCCGTTAAAGTTTGTCTACGTAGCATTTTCCACCCCTTCCCTTTTTATGAGGTTCTGGAGATCCTAGAGTGCCTCAAATATTTCTTTACAAAATTATATGGTATCAAATCACTGTTTGTAATTTATTAAGCCATGCTTAGTTAAAGTCTCTGTAAGAAGGAACAGATTCAGGGCACAGATACTAGAACAAAAATTTTGATTATTTTTACTTGGGAGACACCCTGCAGTTTGAGATGCAGCAGCAGCCTTACCATTGTGCCTTCTGTTGTAACTTCATCTTTAACACATTATGAAAGAATAGTATATTTAAATGACATTAAAGAAAAAAATGAGAAAAACTGAATGGACTAAAGACATGAAAGAACTATTAATGGAAGTAAATTCTAAGAAAGTGAGAAAATGGAACTCAGAATGTAGTTGGAAGTATTTTTGTTTGTTTGTTTTTGAGCTATGAGAAGAATAATGCAAATGACTGTAAACGCAGGTAATTTTGCTGAATTTCTGATAGTATGTTGAGTTTCTATTTAATGCCTTGTGTTTTCTACTCTGAGTCGAAGAGTGCCACAATTGAGAAACACAGAGAAAATGAAGCCTCAAAACAGCTCACTGGAATTTCTCAATGTATACTTCATGAAATAAGCTCTTAAAGATGCACTATGAATAAAAGATTTAGCAGTCAAATTCAGAAAGCATTACCTTCATATTCAATGATGGTTCCCACACTACTTAATCATATTACAGAGTCTGGATTTTGGTAATATCATGGACACGTCACCCAATGTTTAAGCCAGTAATTCATCAAAAACATTTAGACCTATAAATTTCTTTGATTATATCAATTTAAATACAATTGAGTTTAACACTCCATATAAGTCACATAAGAGAGGATATTCTTCATAATATATTTCTCAAGTGCTAGCAATTTTATGACATTCTCAAAATAAAAAGACTGATTAGGTCTATCCAGTTTGTTCTCTTTCTACACATATAACCATCAAACACAATTATCTCAAGTCTTAAAACTATCAAACTAAATGGTTGTGTGGATGATTGCAGACTAACTCACCTCACTTTTTTGGTTATGCTGTGCTGTGAGACTGTACAGGGAAAAAGAGAAAACTGAGGCTACGGCAAGGGCAAGCTTATTCGCTAACATCTAAGAGTTATACATACTTACTTGGGCTCATTAAAACTATAGTCATATTTTTCCTAGACAAGACTGAAATAAATATACTCTTTTCTTGGGCTATGAATTTGTGAAAGCCGATGGTGAAATAGTTGGTCCATTACGTTTCAGAGTACAAGACAACAGCAGCTGAAGGTGGAGGGTTCTTGAGGTTTACAAATTGTCATGACTATTTATTGAAGTAATGATTTTTAAAGTACTCATTTAAGAAGACAAATGATTTCGTCAATTCCAACTGAAAGAACAATTCCCCCCAGAGCATGCATAAATTCTGCATAGGTCATTTTAGGTACTCATTTTTAATATCACCTAAAATCAATCACTTTTATATAAACCTAGCAGATATTTTGCATAACAACATTTAAGAAAATAACCTCAAAAAGGTGATTATGAAAATATCTAACATTTCTATTGATCATATCATCTGATATTTATGGGGTTGTGTCCTCAATTCTCATAATTGTGTGATATACAAACTTGCACTGTGAAAGTTAGAGTTCCAAACAGTTGAGTAAATTTTGTAATAAAATTTCACAACCTGAGACTATATGAACATAAAATAACTATTCACAAAAAAATTTGTGTTTAACAAACCAAATAGGAAAACAAAAACTATTAATGTTTATTAATTCACAATCCTACTGCCAAATGTTCTCCCAATAAAAATATATTATTTCTAAGAGAGTGTTTATTCCCAGACAAGGACAATAATAACACTTAAAGAGATTTGTTCAGTTTACCTCAATTCCATTGCGATATGTACTCATTTTATGGAAACAAAAGTACAATAGACAATGCGGTTCTAAATAACTCTGTATAATTAAATTTATATTCATATTTAATATGCCAACAATTATGCATATATAACTTATTTAAAATATTTCTTAGTAAAACACTAAAAAGTACAATGTTCCATTCTGTGTCAAGATATTCACTGGGGAGTTTACAAAATGAATGTACGACTTTTAAAAACCCTTCTTTCTGGTCCATCTTCATTGAAATTATTCTTCTGGTTCTTTATTGAGTTTTGTCATCATTTTCTCCATTTGCAAAGCTTCTCGCTGGATGATCCACTGTGTAAAAATGATTAATTCCATTAAAACTTTGCTGTGCTTAGTGGGAAAAAAAAAATAAAGATAATGTCTCTGTATCCTTTCCTTGCTCTTTTTACCTCCTGGCTCTTTTATTTTGATCTTTGAAGAATCTGTTTCTGGTGTTTTCTTCTACTTCCACTTTACTTCCTGTAATACTAACATCAGTGTAAAACGGATGCTCCATTTTGTAAAATGATTGCTTTGTAACTTGACTTTTGGGGCACTGTTGTTTCATTTATTTTTTACACATAAAGAACATTATTTTCCTATGAATCTATAGTGAAATTTTCAAAGATATTACTAAATAAAATATTAAAAGGATGATAACAGATTCAGATAGCAAAATTACTCCTCTTTGTCAACAGCTCCTTGTTATCTATGTCCAAAATTTCAGATATAGCTGCCGGGCAGGACAAAGAAGACATTACCATAGAGGTGAGGAGGATTGGAATAAAAGCAGTTTTGCTTTTAACGTTTTTATTGCCCACCACATATGGATTTAAATGGTACAACATAATCTAAAATCTGCATTAGCAGATGGTTCCGCCCATCAGCATCCAGCAGAACTTTTCACGATTTTTAGGTAAATGTAGTCAGAAGCATTAAACAAAAGGTTCTAGTACTGAGTGTACAAAAATACATTGATCCCCAGCACCAAAAAAAAAAAAAAAAAAAGCAAAGAAAGATGCAAGCTTGTCCTTCAGAGAGCCTGGTTAAAGACTGTGATTTTTTACCACTTGAATAAAAGAAGACAGTACAGATATCTTAATTCTTTAGGGTCTTTCAGGAACCATATAATTAAATAACTTACATTTTTTAAACAAATCCCCTTGCCTTGTTGCTACTACAGCCAATTTTTTTTAATCTATTGTTTACATCTCCAAACACTATAATGAAGACAATATGGAAGGCTTCTGATTAATATGCTTTAAAATTGTATGTTCTGATTATTTTTCTATGTAACAACAATATAATAGTGGTTCTATTTAGTCAAACATAGCTTATCATTATTCATTTTTTATTCCAGTTGGGTTATGTGATGCCAGAGTACATAATGAACAATAAATTATCCATTTATGCTAGAAAACACTGAGTGAAATTAAATCTCTATATATTACCAGAGAATATGCAGAAAAGACAATTATTTACAATTAATTATTCATATTGACTTTCTATATCAAGTCCTAGATATTGAGTACTTATATCTACCCAAAATTCATGTGCTTTATGCCTACTGTCCAACGTGGTGAAATTTGAGGTGGAACCTTTGACAGATAAAAAATGTGGTGCTCTCCTGACAGGTTGGTGTCCTTATAAGACATGATGGGACAGTTTTCTTTTTCATTCCTCTAATTTCTCCACTTATTCGATCTGAGTACATAACGAATAGAATACCCTCTACAAGGCAGAAGGCATGCTCGCACAGAGAACTTGATTTGGGGCTTCCTAGCCTCCATTGCTGTGGAAAATAATCATGGTTTGATCAGTCCAATCCATGGTATTTTATTCTTTCACAGCAGCCTAACTGACCAAGGTACAAATAAGCCTATTTATATTCTGAAGTCATAATGTAATGTTTGTACTTTCTAAACACATTTGGGTAATAAGATATGATATATTTTTGAATAATCAATTTGTGATAAGAGATAGATGACTGTAGTAGAATTGGTGAGAAATAATCAGAAAAGAGCTAAATTTTGGTGGAACAACTAATATTATCATTAAGTATTGGAGAGGAAACTTGATGGAAAAGATTCAAGGATGATTTAATAGATTTTATTTGAGCAAGTAGAAGAATATAAAAACCTTTTCACTGGGATTTGAGTACTTTGAAGGTGTTCTTTTTTAATAGGAAAATAACAAGAGTTTTGTTTTGTATACATCAATATTGAGGTACTTCCTCTACGTCCAAGTACTGGTAACCAAGGAGATGCTTTTCTGGCATTAAGGAGTAAGATATAGACTGGAGATTTAGTTCGAAAGTCATGAATATATGGATTATTTTAAAAGTCTGGAGACAAGAGCAAATCATCTAAATAATCACCAGTTTTGGCAAGTGTTAGTGATCTAAGAAGAAGATGAAGTCTTCAAATATTTCACCAGATTTCTTGTCAAAGGTCTATTAAAGATCCTGCCAAAACTGCCAAGAGTGTCATGGGACTGTACCATTAATGAAGTACACACAGAAGATAAAGTGAGAAGGAAGGAAAACAGATGATTTAACAATTTAATTATAAATGATTTCCTCAACCAATGGACCCAATAAAGTTTATAAATTAATTCAAAAATGGTCAGAGTTTGAAGACAGTGTTTGAAGTAAAGAAATATTATGGCCAGGGTACCTGTTTATGAGGATTATTCAATAGAAAAAAAAAAGCACACATTGATAGGGGACGTAGAAAGGGGGGACAGATTTAGAGGTTGTGGTCAAAAAGAGAAGAGAAAAAAATCATGAGTGGTAATTGCTGTGGAAAGAAACCCCGACAAAGCTTTTGCAAATAAAGAGGAGGAGGGGGTGAAGGGAGGGCAGGGGAATGGGAAAAAAGAAGCAACAAAATGTATCATGTACAGGTATAAATCCCTTATGATGAATGTTATCACTATGGACATCTAAAATGTACCATTAAAATAAAATAAAATAAAAAAAGAAGAAACCCCGATTGTATTAATGGTAACAAGAGGTAACCCACAGAACAGAGATTCAGGTAGACCTCAGGTAGATTTAATAGTGTTGCTGATGGATGCTTGTGGAAATTTTTTCTCATAGTTTCCATTTTCTTAGTGAAAAAGAACCAAAGTTACCTGGGCACGATGAAGTCAAAGGAAGTCTTAAATGATTTAGAGGAAAGAAGATGTGACATAGGTCTCTCAGAGAGTATATCCCTTCCATCATCGCTACTTAAACTTAATTCTATCTGAAGAAAGAACACTCTGCTTTTGACCCTTTTAATACTCTAACATCCACCTCCAAGTAAAATTGACCATTGTTTCCTGTGGGTCAGTACTTGACTCCTCATCCTGTGCTCTTCCTGTAACACTCTCGGGCACTTTAAATTGATAGTGGTCTCACTCTAATAGACTGCAAATACCTCAGAAGTAAGAACTCTTGTTTAAAGTTCATGGTGTGCCCCATGCTTTTCTCAGGGGATTCTTTTTCTAGGTCTCTTGGAAGGAACATTCGATAATTTATACATCAATGAAGTCTCATTTAAGAGATACCATTTACCTGTCCAATTATCATAAGCTTCAACTATAAACCAACTCTCATAGCATGATAACTAAAAAATATTCAAAACTGCATTATTGATCAAGTCCCAGAAATCTAGAGTATAAGCAAAAATGTCTTTAACAATTGAAATACCTTTTGATGTATCTGAAACCTGAATCATCAATAATCAAATAAATCCGTAAAATCTCCTTCTCTTAACTGATGGGAATCTATTTATTTTAGTATATATTTTAACCTGTGTAAGTAGGTGGTAATTTTCAGTTCAGACATTAATGTTTGTTTTGTCTCAATTAGAATAAAATTTTTGCTCCAAGTTTTAGTATGCCTCTAAATAGTAAACTGAAGAGCAGCACCAATTTCAAAAAAAAAAAAGTTTTACTCATTTGCATAAAACTCATTTCTGAGAGTAGATGTTAAGTGAACTTCCATTAACTAGGCTTGAAATGAACAGTTTTAATAACAGTCCTACACCATCAACAACGTTTTTTATTATTTTACTTTCTTTCATCAAAAGAAACCTCTACCTCTGATTCCACCTAGTAATATAATCCAGAATCTATATTATCACATTTTTTCTGCAGTCTCCATTCTCTAATCCACCATCAATATCAGTAAAACTTTTATTCTCCTACATACTGTTTAAACTCACCTACTTCTTTCTACTTTAAATCTCCTTTCTTGAACTTCAAAATACAACTCCATTATTCCTGGAGGCTAGCCACGGCTTTTTAATTAGCCTCCAAATACTTTGGCTTCTTTCGAACCATTTTATTTATTCTGCATTTAGTAAATTTTTGTAAGGTTTAAATGTTTTTATGTTACTCTACATACTGAAAAATTAAAATAACAAATCAATGCATTCTAACGCATTTAACAGGACATAGAATGTTCAGCTCCCACAAGCCTCTCCAAGTTTGTATTACAATGCACTCTCCATTCTCCCTGAGCACAGACCCTCAGTCCTTTCTTGCCCGTGTGCCGTGTTTATGTTCAAAAACATTTCTAGTTGCTGTCCTCATGTCTGCACACAGTTCATTCCCCTTCCGCATGTCCGAATGCTGTGTTAAGAGTTTCTCTTTCTCTCAATGTGGAGTTAAAAGTCACCTTGTTAGGAAAGATTTCCCTCATATATATCAAAGGGTCAACTCATCTTCTTGTATCTTTTCAAGGTGACAATATATACTGTTTCATTCAAATAATAATTAGATTAATAGTTTATAGATATTAATCAGTATTTATTTCACTGATTACTATTTATTGCATTAGGCTGGAACTACAGGTGTTTAAATTAAGAATTTTGTATACTTTTGGGAAATCAAATCTCATGTCATCCACTCAGAATTTAGCATATGAAGTGTCTTCATTAAGTCATTAAATATTTGTTGATGAATAGAAATACATGAAATACTGGTATATTAGCCATAATGTTGCTCTATAACGTACATTAAAATTTTCCTAAAACAGCCATTTTAATTGTAGAATAATTCTAGCATCTGGTTTTAACTAAAGTATGTTTCTTTGTTGCTTTTTTTTCTTTTTTAGATGCAAGGTGCCAGAGGTAATTCTGGAAACAATTGTTTAGAATTATACAAGCTAAAAGAGCATTCCAGATTTTTTTCTTTGAACAGATGGCAATTGCTCATATAAAAATCGCCTTCTATGCTCAAATTTAAATGAAGTAAAAGTCAAAATATATTTAAGTATATGCTGTATTTATAGAGGAAATATTCATCCTCTTCATCATTATTCATAGATATTATTCAAAGTTCTGTTTTCTGCATAGAATTTAAAATTAGCACCTACCTTAATTGACAAGATGAGAAGTTTCTTTTTGTGGTGGGAGGGCAATGGGGATCAAGTTTAGGGCCTTGTGCTTGCTAGGTAAGCACTCTACCACTGAGCTAAATCCCCATTCCCCGAGAAGTTTCTTATATGTAATTATTCTCTGGGTTTTTTTCCTGTGAAAAAAGAATAAATAATTTTATGTTTGAACTGTTGAATGGATACTAAAGGTTATGCATTATAATTTTGAAATTGTTTCTTCTAATCAATATAAATTTTATATTAAGAGAAATGATTCCTAAATAAATTATTTTCTACAATAAAGTCTTTGAATTGAATGAAAACTGGGTAAGAGTGTAGTTCATTGATAGTGTGTACTTCCTGTATTGGTTACAATTTAAGTAAGACAGCTCCTGACTAAGAGTAGGGAGAATTGTACCTCCCTGGAGGCTGTCTGGTCACGAGCTACATGGCTTTGGGAAAGGAACAGAAGCATCCTGGATCGTGCTTTCTGTTGATCTAAAGTGAGCGTGCAAGCTTGGTTATTGCTGAGTGAACATTCGAAGCCGTGATTCTATCCTCTGATGTCTTCTAATTCACAGAGAATAAAGTATTAATACAGTCTATATTTTTATCATTGGAGTTTTCTTAGTGAAGAAATTAAAATAGTTCAGAGAAAATCACAAAAGTCTAAGTAAAAAGAATAAGTAGACCTGGGGATTATTCCCCAATTTGGATGATTTTGTTGCTGAGAGAGTGTTTCCATGGTGCACAGACGCCGAAATCTCAGGCAAGGATATGTGTGTCACCTCTATTTGTGCTGACAATTTCGGCTCTTAACAGTCTTACATTTCCTTTTCAAAACAAAAATTGAAGCAAGGACAAAGCCTGAAATGGTGTAAACTCATTACTGGGCCCACATTTAATTCTAACTCTTTATCGTTCAAAAACTATAATCTTGTGCTCTTTCAAGATGCCATAGTCACTCAGGGGTACTGCATCATTGTCTTTCCTTAGAGGCTGTTGAAAAAAAACTTAACTGCAGGGAGCTGAAGGCCAAAAACACCCAATACTTTGTTTGAAATTAGACCATGTTTTATCTCTTCTTATATATATTTGCTCAATTATATGATTAACTTCTACATTGCAAGTCAGATAATTTAAATTGTTCATTTGTGTGTGTATACATAAATAAATGTACATATTTACCTGCATATGAATATATACATTTATCACATATTTAAAGAATGCAACGTTAAGTAAAATAATCTTTAATCTACTTTATAGTGCTAATGTAAATAATGAATCATAGATATATATTGAGGCAAATTAATAATGAAATTTCTCTTGAATAGCCAATGATTCTTCATATAACTATTTCATAGTTTTTCTTTGTAACTTTTAATCCTAAAACTTCGAATTAGGGAAACTACCATTCAGGACTAGAGTCCTTCTAGCCATTTTTTGATGTAATTAACCAAAGTAATAGAATTTATTATCAATTCACAACTTATTACCCTTTTTTTCTCGATTGTGCCGTTTTATATCTCTGCTAAAACAACAGAGAATAGAAACTAAATGGATCAAGCCATTTGCTTTAATAAAACATTTGGCTTTTATACAAGTGTACATGGAATTATGTCGATATTGTTTATTCTGCATATGATATGTATTACTATAAAGTATGGTAAAAATAACAAAGATATATTACGAAAGGAAAAATCATAATTTAAAAATTTTATTTTTAAGAAAGCTGCAGTTTCAGGACACAAATTTACCCAAGTACAATTTTTGTTTCCCTTTTCAGTCTACTTACTCCTCTGTGCTCCGATTCCTAAATCTTAAAAAATCATAATAGACTGGGCCCGTGCACTCTTCCTGAAAATGGACCTTTTGGCTGTAAATGGCCTCTTGCCTTTCACCTGTAAATTGAGCGCAGCCTTTTCTCCTTTTATTTTAGATTTATAAATTCACAGATTTCCCCAAGAATACATAAATCTACTTAGCCCCAGACCACAAGGTGCCTCATCCACTGAAAGCAAGCACTCCATTCTAAATGTCTACTTTAATTATACTTTAAAAATGTCTCCCTCGACCGACAGAATGGGAAAAAAAAAAAAAAAATCACCAGCCACTCCTCAGGCAGAAGACTAACACCTAGAACATACAAAGAACTTGAAAAACTTAAACCAACTAAAATTAAAGACCCAGTCAAGAAAATGGGCTATAGAAATGAGCAGACACTTCACAGAGGAAGAAATACAAATGGTCAATAAATATATGAAAAAATATTCAACATTTCTAGCCATTAGAGAAATAAAAATTAAAACAACTCTAAGATTCCATCTTACTCTGGAATAAATGTCAATCATTAAATAATCACTCAATAAAAAATGCAGGCTTGACTAGGGTGAAAAAGGAACACACCTGCATTGCTGGTGGAAATGTAAACTAGTATATCGGTATGGACATTTCTCAAAGAACTGAAATTAGAAATTCCTTACAACCCAGATATCCCCATTATGTACCTTCCCCAAAGAGTTTAATTGATCATACTACAGCGATACATGCACACCAATGTTTATAGTGGCATAATTCATGATTGCAAAATGCTAGAAGCAGCCTATACACCCATCACCAAATGACTGGATAAAGAAAATGTAGTATTTATATACAATGGTGGGGCTGGGGATTTAGCTCAAGTGGTAGAGCACTTGCCTAGCAAGCAAAAGGCCCTGAGTTCAATCCCCAGCACCTATATATATATATATATATATATATATATATATGTATGTATACATACAATGGAATACTACTCAGCTATAAAGAATGATACATTTGAGACATTTTTTTAAGAAAATAGAGGCACCTGGGAAACACAATGTCGCGTGAAATAAACCAGACACACGAGTTTAAATACCATATGGCATCTCTCATTTGAGTGAGGGAAAAGACAAACTAAGAAAATGAGAAAGGGTGTCTAGAAAGGGACAAAGGGACAAGGGTGAGAGGTGAGGAGGAGGGAAGGAGGAGTGAGAAGAATAAAGACATGCATTGTGCAGGACCCCAATAACACTAATTCATGTAAACACTATATGTCATAACACGAGCTAAAAGAAATAATATCAACAGGTATCAAAAGGAATAAGGGAACCTGAAGAGGAGGTAGGAAGAGGAGGGAACGAGACTTTATAAAAAGCTGTTCTATTACGTACTTATAACCACTCTCCAAGATGAAGGTATACTGCTGAATTGCAAAAATGTAGTAATAAAAAAAATTAAAGAAATGTAGTAATATAAGTTTTTTTTTTTTTTTTTAAAGAAATGCTTTTCTGTGATATAAGTCACAAACCTCCAACCTACCCTACAGGTGGAGTGAATCGAGACCCCGATCTCCTTTCTTCATTCCGTCTTTTGGTGCATGACTTCACTCCTCCATGGTACAATCAGGAACTTGGCACATCTAACATCTAACTGGTTGGGAGTTACACACATCCTTGGATCTCATTTGTTGACAAGACCATTTAGTCAATTAATTTAGATTCAAAGCATTTTTTTTTTCTGATCTTAGAAATTGAATCCAAGGCTCCATCTATGCTAGGAATTGCTCTACTAATGAGTTACAAATCTATATCCCAAAAGTCTTTATAAGAAAAAAAAGTAGTGTAACTTTAATGCATTTAGAATACTCTAAAATATTGTATGTTTAGTAATAGCTCCATAAACACAATGGCTGGAAAAATACTGAGATATATTTTTGCAACTAAATAGGCATACACATTAAGCATATACCTTCATTACCATTTCAACTTTGACCAAAATATCCTCTAACAGATAAGATTTTATAGGAGTCTGACTTGCTTTTTACCTACTAGTTTCTGCTTTTATTTCCTTGATTTTCAGGTATCAATTATTGCATTTAGTGCTGTACATCATTCTGTTTCTTCTAAATAATAATTTTTCTGGCTTTTTGAGATTATGTTTACAATGACCTCATACTATACTCATAGCTTCACTTGATGTCTGATTTTGACATTCCCCTAAAGTCTTGGATAGGAATTTCCCTATTTATGGCTCTGGTCTAGCATAAATGTACTCAGGAGTCAAACCCCAGATTTCACAAGAAAGAAATTAATGTGACAATTTACATCAAGTAAAAGGTTCTTGTTGATATAATTACTGAGCTTGCTACAAGAAAAGAGTTCACTGCTCTGCATTCTCATTCCCCGTACTTGCTACAAAAATCAACATTGAAATGCTCTTTGAATGTTGATTTGGCTTAAATTTCAGTTGACAGAACTACACTTCCAGGAATTTAGAATATTTCATTCTGTACTCTATTACCAGAGACTGGGACAGAACAGCAAAATTTAATCAAGTTTCTGAACTAACACATCTGTGAGATTTACAAATGCACAGGACTTTTGGTGCACCGATGACAGACTAGGTGAATTTTCTTTTATATCGATATGGAAAAATATAACTCCTGACCTGTTAGATGTTAGATGTGCCGAGTTTCTGGTCTCACAACATCAAGGGATGAAGTTGCAATCAAAGGAAGAAGTTAGGAGAGTTGTATTGCAAAGAATAGCTCCTGGATCTCCAGGAGGGCTCCCAGGAGGTGGGCACCAAGGCTCTTTGTCAGGGGTAATATATGCAGCAAAATTATAACATGGGTAGAATAGGGATCAAACAGATTCAAGTGTGCTCACTTAGCTTGTATTGCTCCCATAGGGAAGTGAGTCACTTAGCAGGGCAAATGGAAAGAACAACGGCATATTGGGGAATATAGCTTCAGAGGGGAGGGGAATATGGTTTCAGAGTTCTGGTCACCCACCTATGTGTGTGTTGTCTAGCTGGGGCCAATGGAATATCAGGTGGTATTAATTACAGTTAATCTCAAATTGCTTTTTATAGCTAGGGACACATGCAGGTGTGGCTACTGAAGCCAAGCTGTCTTTGGATTTGCCTCCAGTCACAATTCTGTCTTTGTCTGTGTATGTGTGTGCATGCGTGTGTGTGTGTGTGTGTGTGTGTGTGTGTGTGTGTATGTGTGTGTGTACTGACTTCTTTAAGGGCCCAATCTCTCTCTGACTGTATATTAATTTCTATATAATTTAGATATCTAATAATATATTCTATCAAACAGCAGTAAATATTTTTACTCCTAAAATGAGCAAACTTTATATTTTAATATGGTTACAAATAAACTGGTCCCTAAACATTGGTTACTTGACTTAGAGTAGAGTAGTATTTATATTCTCCTGGGAAAGGAACTACTTTAAAAAACTTAATGTACATTTTATTGTTTAAGTGTTTTCCTACCATAGTGAGGCAACTTACAGAAGTAACTGCAAGTCATTCCTTACTTCAAGTGCAAAAATCAAAATCTCTGTCTGTAATCTATCCATTTTAATAGTTGATAAAATCACAATGAGATAGAAGTTCAAGAGCCTTTCTTTGCATTTTTCCTATCAGTAGCAAAAGCGTGAAAAGTGGTAAGTCTTTTATGAAGAGCCATGTTATCCTTCATTCTCCTCACTAGTCACATATTTCTGCACTTCCTATGGCTAAAGAAGTAAACTGGAGAAGAGCAAGTTTTTACTGCTTATTGGAGACTTCATATCCTATCTTCGTGGGGCTTGATGATAATGTTCTTCAATTTCTTGTCACAGCATAAAACAGCTTATTTAGCTAGCTTCTGAATAAGGCAAGCAGCTAGGGAAAGAACCTAAAGTAGACTTGGGTGACCAGCCACATGGATAAGAATTAAAATAAGAATAGGCAGAATAAGAATTGCAGATCCTCCCTCCTCAACTCCTGATTTCAAGGGAATTAAAATGCAGAATAACTAGTTTTTCCTCTAAAATAACATTTTCCTTTAAACTCTACATGCTGAGTAATGGGTTAGAAAACCTGAGTTCCAATTGGTCATTTTAAACTCACAGAGCCCCCTGTCAATAGGCGACCATTAAACAACAGAGCATTTCCCATACTCAGCATATTCATTAGAAGTTCTGGAATGAAGTGATACATGGAAATTCCACTGTTTGGATTCCACGTCTAGAGAAAGCAGGAGACTATTTTTTTTCCTCACACAGCAAGTCCCTAACTTACAAACGTTGGAACTGCAAGCATGCACAGGTGTCCTGTGAAAGAAGCAAGGGTTTACTCTACAAGACTCACTGTCAGATTGTGAATGAATCCCATTTACAAGCATTCTGCTGGAAGAGAACTTGTTGGTATGATGGGGACTTACTGTATTTCCAATAAAAATTCTTCTAACTTTCCCTTTTGGCTGGTGACTTCATTCTTCTATTTTTCTGAAACCATGAACTCAGTTTGCACAAAATTAACTGCTTCACCAGCAGCAGGTGACAGTATTCTTATCAAAACCTCCTGGCTTTGCCAAAACTCTAAATGTAGCTCACCAGATAAACCTCACTGGGTTCTGCGTGGCTTGCCTCTCCTCCTGTATTTAGATTTCAGATTCTTCTCATCTCAAACAAAGAATTGAATGAAAGCAGCAAAAAGCAGCGGCAAAGTTTATTTGAAAAAGTAAAAGTGAAGAGTGAGGGAGAAACTGGTTCTGCAGAGCAAGCTTGGGGTAAGTAAAAGAGGGAAAAGCAAGACAAAAGAACAACTTGGAGAAAGCCGTCTGGGCTGTGACGAGGAAAGCCAAGAGAACAAGTTCTTCTTCCACCTGTGTCCCTTTATGCTGTCCGAATCTAGCGGAAACCCACGAGAATTTCTGCATCAGTGTCCTGAGAGGCCGTGCTGGGATCCCGCGCCTCGGGCTGAGGTCAGGTTTCGGCATCCTATCGAAAACCTGCTTGAATGCTGAAGAGACGTCCAGGTACTGGGCGTCAGAAACGGTTTCACACATGTATTCTGGGGTCTTACGATTAGCAGGTCAGGCCTACTTCAGTCAGCTCCGTTATGTGTTAATCTCCTATATTATCATGAGATTATTATGGGAAGAATTCTGACTGCACCACTTCTAAACGAGAAAAAGAAATACAGAAAGAATGAAAGAAGATAAGGAGAGAAAGAAAGAAACAAAGAGAAAAGTCATACCAATGTATCTTGAAAACCCTAAATCTGAGAAATTGATTTTATTTGAATACAGGCTTTTGGTATATGTGATCAAGTTAAAAGGGGGTCTGCTCTGTGTGTCGGGCAGTTGGTGTGCTTGGCTCATGGCACTGGAGGGCTGTCTGTTCTCCCAAACAGAGGCTGGGCCAGCCAAAACCCTCACCGCCCTCTCTGATAAAGAGGACTGAAGAGGCCCAGGGCAACTTGCAATGCCCCTGTCCTCGGACATTTGCGTGTCTCCTGCTAGAAACGCTATGTGGCCCTGGATTCGAGGATAAGAAATTCCAATTTCTTTGGCTTCTCTTTTAGCTTCCTAATCTAGAAAACCCTCCTAGTGCTACAGCCATAATTGGGGTCAAAGCCCTAGTCAGAGCTTCTTTACTCCTGCTTTGACATGTCAATTCAAAGGTCAAATGTTCAACCGTGAGTTTTTAATTGTGCCACAGTGTCTTACTAGGAAGAAATTTACTAATAAAATGAGGGTGGTAGTGATTCTCCAGTTCTAGCAAAGGACAAAACAGACTTTACCTGTTGGTACTATGCCATGCCATGCTTGTAGACATCCCTGAGGTTACTGTAAAGACTTACATTCTACTTTTTTGCCCAGACCTATTCAAGCAGGCAGGACATCAGTGACCTACCCCTCCAAGACCAGGAGGAGGTGTGGTTCACTGTGGAAATAACTTTATCCAAGAAGAATATCAAAGTCAGTTTACACATTTGTCAGTTTGGAACAGGTTGTTGAGGCCAAACCCCTTTCATCACAGCTCATAGCTCTTCCTTGGACACTGATATTAGGAAAAGGCAAAATGCTAACTATCTATATAGATTCCAAATATTCTTTTCTGTTGCTACATGTCCATACACAAATCTGAAAGGAGCTTGCTGACCAATAAGCACTTATCTATAAAACATAAGCAGAAAACTCTGCAACTCTTAAAGGAAGTCTATTTTCCCAAGCAGAAAATTCATCGTCTTTTATTGTCATTGTCATTCATTGACAAAGAGGCGCTAAAGAGACATGTCTCAAGTCTCTTTGAGAAATCAAAAAGCTGGTAGGACAAGAAGGGCAGACTTAGAGACCCTATTCCCTGTCCCAGTTCCCAAGGAACCACTGAAGTGGTCCTTCTTTAAGGAATACAATGGAAAACTATAAAAATCCTGCATGAGAATGGCCACTTATGTTTTCACAGGACTAAGAAGAAAGCTATACCTATGAACCTCTGGAAGACCTGAGATTCCCTGTCAAAAAACAACACTCCAATGCTGGTCCAGGTAAGAAAACAGGCACCTGAATCAAAGTTCCTGTGATTAATTAGATTCATAATGTGCATACTCCTGCTAAGGCTGCTATTGTCCTATAGTAAACCAAGCTCAGATTTTCTGTAGATGTGCAGATTCTACTGACTTCCACTGAGAAAACACTAATCTTCCCAGCCCCAAGCTCCAAGGCACTTCTGAAGTGAGGTGTGCACAAGGGAGGGGGAGGGGGAAAGGAAGAGAAGGACAAGAGAAATAAGGAAAAGGAGGAAAAATGGAAACGAGCTCTCATAAATAAGGAGGAAGGAGGGAGTGAAGAGAGGGGAGGGGAATGGGAAGCAGCAAGAGATAGCATGTACAGGTACAAATCTCCTGTGATGAATGTCATCATTGTGTGTATCTAAAATGTACCATTAAAATAAAATTTAAAAACTAAACTTCTGTGTACAAAATACTTTTATGCCTTTTACGGATGAATCTTGAAAATTAATTTTCTGAGATGGAAGTCGGTGAAGAACTTCGCAACCTGCCCGATGGGTGGGGATGGGGAGAGTCAGGTTTCTTATCTTGCCTTTTGGGACCTCCTTGGACCCGTCTGGTGACCATGGAAATGGGCATAAGAAAATTAGAGAAGTGAAACATCTCGAAAATTTAGTCAGAGTGAGTGTGATTACGTCTTCCATGTTTGCTGGTGGGCAATTATAAAAGTTAGAATTTTATCCTCTGGTGGCTTCTGAGAGACAGAGGCACCCCTTTCACCAGCCCTTACTGAAGAGAAGGGTAAATTGTGTTGGCAGCCTTGAATTTCTGCAGGCAGAAAATTTAAAGGGAGCTGGAATGATTTTACGGTTCCACCTTAAACTGGTAGTTAAACATGCTAAATGTGTTAAACTATGTTAGTGTTTGTTTAATTATTTATAGATCAAGTTTGAGCCTTTGACACAAGGACAAAGAGGAAATTGTCTGGACTTTGTAAACGGACAAGACCTAAGACAGAGTGAGCAGGTTACAAGGAAAATGGCTCCCTGAGTTAAGAGTGAATTCAAGCCATGTCACCAGTTAAGCTTAGAAATGGAGAAACAAAGACAGGAAAAAGATAAGCCATATTATAATCATCTTTTATGTAACATGTATTTACCACTAATTTGAATCTTGAAGAATTTCTTATTGCTTTTAAATTAGGAGCACTAAACCCTGAATAATAATTCTATATAGAAATCTTACTCTATAAACTAACAAAGATGTAAAAGACAAAGCTATCACATAATAGAATTAATGATAATTTTCATCTCTAAAAATAGGTTTATGCTAAAAACACCTAGTAGTGATTTCCAGGAAACACGAGAATCAGATTTGGGATTTATGTTAGTCTCTTTAAGTAACAGAAATGGTCACATTTTTAAAAATGCGTGTATTTTACTGAGTCTTGATGTTGCCATATTATAGATAAATGAAAGCTGCTGGTAAAATATTGAAGTTTTCAAGCCATTATCACCTATTAGTGCCTCAAACATTATCACCTACAAATACCTCAGCTTGGGTTCATTTCTGAGGTTAAAAATCCTTCGTCAGAGCTAAATGCCACAGGAACTATGGAGGAGAGAGATAAATGCAACAATATGATGGCTGTGAAAAGTGATGAAATATGACTCAGTGGTGACCTTGTGACATGACATTAGGCAAACTACTTCATCTTTCAATTTCTCAATTTCCCTTTTGCAAAGAAGGGTTAATATGTGCACTCCTTATAATCTGTAAAATGTAGATAATTTCTTCTCAGAATAGGGTGTTATTAACCTGGCTCACACCGTGATACTCACGTGTGAGAAAATTAACCAGGAGGAAGTAGAAAGCCATAATTATACTTGGAAATACAAAGAAGTGAATACTACACATTTTAACTAGTTCTGGCCCATTTTATATAGTAAGAAACTCTTGACTTGAAATGTATTTTAAATTAGGGAATGTTTGAATTTCCAAATGCAAAAAAAATACATATATATTATATTGATGACTATACTCTTTAATGTATGATAAAATGTAAATATTGCAAGTGGGGTAAATAAATACTACAAATTCTCAAAGCCCTTTAGGACATTTTTTTTTTCATTTTAGGATGAGAAAATCATTTGGTTTTCAGACATTTTGCATTTAAAATAGCAGTTAATTAGAAATATATTTTATGTAGTCAAAAAGCTATCACATAAGAGAATATAAGCTACACCTTACATTTGAAATGTAAAGTCTAGAATTTTTGGAAAATAATTTTCTTTTGGTGCAAAGCTTTGAATTTCCAGAGACTCTTCTTCACTTTCTATCACTTAAATGTGACTTTAATGAAACAGTTTGAGGAAAAATCCCTTAAAGTCACTGTAACATCAAATTCAGTATTAAGAACACAAAGAAATTGATATGATAATGCAAATAATTATCTGACCAAGTGTGAGGAAACAAGAAAGAGTTTAATGAGGGGGAAGAATAGGCAAATCCAGAAGCAGAAATAAGTGGATGGATCAGTGAAGGGATAGGAGCAGACCATAAATAGGTCATTATCAGAAGAAGAAATTGTTATAAATTCAGATAAAAAATACAAAGAAAATGGAACTGGTCTGAAAGTATTTATTTATTTTTAATGCTTGATATGACTCTGGATTAAGTGTGCTGTGATTTTCTCTACCTCCATTAGATACATAATCATTACAAATATCATAAAATAAAAATGTGGGAATTTGTGATAGACTTGCTTAAAATATCTTTCAAATGTTCCTAAGCAAAGAAAGAAAAAAAGAAAGAAAGAAAGAAAGAAAGAAAAAGAATAGTACTTTTGATGAGTCAATAAACAAATTCCAAATATTTTATGTGTTGAAAATCCTAAGTAAAGATTTAGAAAACTAAAAGCAATCATCCCAATATATAACTTGACTAACCTACATATGACCATGAGGACCAAAGAAAAGTCAAAATTGAGGAAATAACATAATTAACCAAGAGTATTATGCTTACATTTTTATAATATTTTTCAAGGAGTACAATTTTAAGGTAAATTTCAAGTATGATTTTCACTTGCTAGAGCAAAACTTGATCCACTTAACCCTAATTGTCAGTCTAACTGCATGGAAATTCGTGGAGAGGTGATTGGCTTACGCAGGTCTATGCACATCAGAGGACTAACCCGCTGTTCAGAGTTGAATGTCCTCTTAACAGGTGGTGCTCAATTAGAGCAGGTGGGATGCTTGAGGACACGATGTTGGAGGATATAGCTGAAGTGCTCTTTCACTGTGTTCCGATTCCTGGACCCCGGGAAGTGAGCAACTCTGCTTCATCACACTCTGCTCTTCTCTCTTTATGTTTTTGCTTTGGATCCAGCAAACTATGGAGTGAAATCTCTAAAACAGCAATCTAAATAAACTTTTCCTCTTTAGAGTTGTGTTTTGCAGAGATTTTACCCCAGCAGTGAAAGAACTGACCTATACATCCTGCTCATCCAAAATATGGCACTTTGCTATTTGAGAAAACAGTAGGAGGAAAAATGTTCCTGTCCACTTCCTCTAGTCTTTTTGCACAGAAGCTATTAATAAGATTTCCTTTTGGAGGTGTCATCAGTTTTTCCAGAAAATGTAACATCCTTATCCATGAGAGACAGAGACACCAAAAAGAATTTGAGTCAGTCTACTAAGTTCATCCCAGTATATTAACTTTAGAACAGACCTTTTTGGTCAATTTATGTTTTTGTCCAACTGCCCATTCTTCATCAAACCTAACCATAGAAATACAAAATTTCCTCTGTATCTTTATATCACAATTTCTTTTTTTTTTAATTTTTTATTATTTTTACCAAGAACATGTATTGGTACATTGTATACATAATGATCATAATCAACATGGTTATTTTGTACCTGTACATGATACATCTTGGCTTTCCCCCCTCTTCCCCCCCTTCCCCTCCCCTCCTTTCCATTCACCCACCCCTCTCTATTTGCAACAAGTGTAGCTACACTTTACCATTTCTTCCCCTTTCATCTTACTTTTCTTTTAACCTTCTTCTTTATCCCCCTTTTCCCTATCTAGTTCTCTCTTTTGAATACTATCTCTCACAACCATATTCATAGCAGCACAATTTGTAATAGCTAAGTCTTGGAAACAATCTAAATGCCCAACAACTGATGAATGGCTAAAGAAAATGTGGTTTT
>PVJO010009993.1:0-66526 GCA_004026905.1 Hystrix cristata
CATTCAAATAATTTGCCTTGTGGCCATTCTACACATTATAGCATGGGCATCTCTATGCTTTTCTCCTTTAAATACACAGGGCCTCCTCATCACTCCCACCCCAATCTACTTCTCCTTCTGTTTAAAGCCACTTTATCTTATCTCTCCATTTCCTCAGGTCAAACCCTGGAATTATCCTTGATTTTCCGTCTTGCATGCCCCATATCCAATCCATTAGCACATCTTGTTGGTTTTATTCTTCAGAATATTTTTAGGAATCAGTGATTTTCCACTACACCACATCATTATCTTTCAGATGAATTTCAAAAACCAAACATGTAACTGGTATCCTGGCTTCAAACTCTGTCTGCCTTCAGTCTATCAATGATGAGAGCAGCCAGAATAATTGTGTGAAATGCAGATGATATATCCCAGCACTCCTCCACTCCCTGAAGGTCCCTAATATTTAAGACAATCTTACAAGGCTCTGGAATATTTGGCTACCATGTCTGTTCAGTTTCATCTCCCCAAACACTTTCCATTAATAAACCTGTTCTATGCCTACTGTCATCCATTATATTCCTCAAATATCCAGGCACTGGCTTAGTCTGTTTTGTGCAGCTGTAACAGAATACCAGGGACCAAGTAAATTACAAAGAATTGCGATTTATTTCCTACAGTCTTAAGGGATTGAAAGCTTAAACTCAAAGGACTCACATCTGACAATATATTTCTTATTACATTAAGAAGGAAAGATAGAAAGTGAAAGGGAAAGAGAGAAAAATGGGGGAGGGGAAGAGGCTGAGTTCATCCTTTTATCATGAACCCAGTCCCGTTATAACAACATTAACCCAGCCCTGAAGTAGCGCCTCCAAGACCTAATCACTTCTTAAACTCACACCTCTCTGTGTTTGCATTTCTTTGGGGGGGGCACATTCAAACCATAGCAAACATACTCTTATCTCAGTCCTGTACACGTATTGTTTCCTTTGCCCGAAATGCTTAATATCTGCCTTCGTCTTACTCTTTTGCCTCTGCCTGCTCAGTATAGTCATTCATGAATTTTCTATTTAAATCTATTTCCAGTGAGAATTTCCTAACTTCCTTCTCAACTTTATTTTTCTCCATAGTGTTTAACACTATTTCACATTCAAAGCAGTGGTTTTAAATGTTTGGATCACCCATATCAAGTGTGAGCCACCTAATGCCGGTAATTTCTTTTCTACATTTCTCTTTCTCCATTCTGTAGAAATCTACATCACATATCATAAGTTTAACAAGAAAATGAGTGAATGAGATTTCTTCTTCACATCAAAATGGAGTCGTAAGGATTGCGTTTACTACCCTAGCTGAAGCAACAACAACAACATCAAGAAGAATGAAATAGTACTCTTCATGACCCTGGAACTAGACATCAGGCAATAAAAGACAGCTGTCCTTTAGACACAGAAATCTACAAGGTAAACCTCACAGTTTTCCCCAATTAACTGCCTACAGAGAGTCTTAATGCATCCTACAGGGGAAAATCCAGACAGAGCTGATGGATGTTTTGAGTTTCAGAGACGGAGCTGAGAGCTCAGGGAGAAGTCGTCTGCAATCTTCAGAACACAGTACTTGGAGGAGACAGAGACCATGCAGACAACTCAAGAGATTTACAGAAGGGCCCACTCAAGTATTCATCAGAGTGACAGTGCATGTATGGACAGAAACTGTCTAAGGCCAATGAAGTGACTCTCTTAAAAGACTACAGGTATAATTGTCATGGACTCATTCGATTCTGGTAAAATTACCTGCTCCCAGGTCTTGCAAGACCTAGTGGACTAAAGCAACCCTCTACTAAGCATTTCTTTACTACAGCTAACACATTTTAAAAACCAAGACTTGAAATAATCAAAGCGTTCCAAGTAACTGAAGTGTATCTCAGGAAAAAAAGCTCAAGAATATTTTTAAGAATACAAAAATATACAGCACCCAGCAAATTAACATTCATGATTTCTGGAATCTGTAAAAAAAATACCACACATGCTAAAAAGCAGGAGAATATCACCTCTAAAGAGGCAAAAAGAAAAAGAAATCCATCAATTGCTAGCACTATAGATGTGAGACTTAGCAGACAAAGAGGGTATAGCGATGTTTAAAAGGAGACTTTGGGTGGTGATAGATATATTCATTATGATGATTTCACAGGAATATCAAAATGTATCACTTTGTACACATTGAATATGTATATTCTATTCTATTACATCTCAATATCCTTCAATTAAAAATGGGATGAATGAATGAAGAAAGGGTCACCTTTGACATCATCTTTCATCCTCTGTTACATTTGGTATTCCACTGTGGTATATGTCCTTTTAGGTTCTAAATGTCACTATTAATGAAAGCAGAGATCACGGCGTATATTTATTTGTATTACCCATGGAGTAACAATGTATACAAGGTTTATGTTCAGTTCATACTTGACAGATTGAATAAATAATAGGATAACTTGCAAGCACCAGAATACAGTGTAACCGTTAAGTGTTTTTAAGAGTTTCTTTCCCCATTACTAAATTTTTGTATATAGTTCTGTACGCTAATTATTGTATCATCAGCAGGGCTACTTCAAAATACGATTGTGAAATTCTAGAACTTTTTCTTGTCTTGGGATAAAGTTTTGCTTCCACTTTGTTTATTAATTTTGAATTATCTTTCAGTGTTCAACTCCAAAGCAACTCCAAAAGAGTTTATTTCTCTTATTCGTAACTATATATATAGTAATCTGTTAACTCGTTCTTGAATGCCTGGACTTCTTTATAATACTGAGTGGTAACCGAAATGAAATTATGTAAACTCTACGTACATACTTAGTGTCCCTCACTCAATTCAATATACATTGCATGGGAAAGGGGCTGTTGGGTTCAGTCAGTACCTGAGAAGTATTTTGTTAGCTATGAAAGCGAACAAGTCTATAATAGATAAGAGATTGCGAAGGTGCTTAGCACGCAAAGATATAGGAGCCCAAAGGAAATGCCAATAAATGTCTCCTCCACCTGCAAGGTGATGGGAGAGTGGAGACCAACATGTGAGAATGACTTCACAACAGTTTCACTGTGTCAAGATGTAGGGAATTTTGAATGGAAGCTAATACAGATTTTTTTTTGGTTGTTGTGTTGTCTTTTGTAGTATCAGGGATTGAATGCAGAGCTTTTGCACGGAGCTACATCCCTGGTCCTATCTATCTATCTATCTATCTATCTATCTATCTATCTATCTATCTATTTATTTATTTATTTATCTATTTATTTAGATGTGGGGACTTACTAAGTAACTAAATTGCCCCGGCTGGGCTTGAACTTACAATCCTCCTACCTCAGTCTTCCAGAGTGCTGGGATAATAAGTGTGTGCTCTCACGCTTGATTTTAACATAGTTCTGTTTGTGAAAATTTCGTTTCGCCAGTGAGTGGCAGATAGGTTGTGGGCGAACAGTGCTGTTAGGACAGGATTTAAAAAGACTCTAATTCTAGTTTGGTAAAACATTGGCATCATCTTTTGCTTGGACCTGGCTGGTTTGCCAGCTTCTTCCTTTGTTTCTCAGAGAGATACACTTAGAAGACAAATCAAATCATTGCTGTGTTCCTATCACTTCAGTGTACTCCCATCTCACTCAGTTTAAAACTCAAAGCCTTTCTCGTGGACCACAAGGCTGTGCGACCTGCTGCCGCCTGCTTACTTGGGTTCTTTTGACCTTGTTTCTACAAATCCCTGCTGGGTCACACTGCTGTGGCCTGATTCATCACTTGGTTCTATAAAATTGCAGAATATACTCCTTGTTTGAGGCCTTTGCACACTCTTTTGTCAGATGGCCATGCAATCGGTCGGATCTTTCTAATCTTTGTACAAACAAAATCTCATTTAAGAATATTTCCTTAACAACTTTATTTCATTGTATTATGTCTTAAATTTTTTATTTTCTGCCATAAAAATTTTTTAAAAGATCTACCTTATTTTTAAAGCCATCCTTCTTAATACCTGGTTGGTCTGTATCTGTTACCCTGCCTTGTTTTCAAGCATTGTATATAACCTAATAAATGCATATTTGTAACCTAATATATATGTATTTGTTTCTTTCTGGTTGTTGGACACCTTCTTCCCTCACATTGGAATACAATCTACATGGGAACAGAGATTTACTCTGTTTTCATTCATTCAGCCAATTATTATTTAGTGCCTTCTACAAGGCAGATACTGTTGTGGGAATTGGTAATATAACAGTGAAAAATGAAAACAAAACAAAACAGACATGAAAAAGCAGAAATCAAGGTTTTTTTCTTCAAGGAATTTACATTCATATTATGTTCTAATTTTTTTTTTCCTCAATTCCTAAGAGTGGTGGGAATATAGTAAGCTTTCAATGAATACTCACTGATTGAATGTAAAATTCAGAGCTGATTAGTTGAAATCGTCCAGGAGTAGAGGCTGTACAAAAGAGAGTGCAAAGAATTTCACTAATAGCCCATAAGAGAGGACAAGAAAATGTCCATGAGAGATAAAGAAGAAGTAATTTAGGATGGTTGAAGCTTTCCAGTTCGCGTTATTGGTTCAACTGTGATACATATGAAATCGTGTCACTGTCTCATAATTATTTCTTGAAGTCGTGTTTTTAGGATTCAAGACTTCCTTCAGTATCCATTCATTCATTATTCATGGTTATGGGTTTAGGAAATAAAGAATCAAATTCACGTAAATGCTCAAAGCTGAGAAACCAGCCAAATAGCCACTGGCAATTTCAGACTATTGTCAGTCTAGTGATTCATGTATAAACATTATTGTTATGAACATTATCTTTGACTTTGATTTGTGCTCTTCAGTTGTTTTTAGATTTAAATGTAATAAGATTTAGATTTAAGATGTAACAAGAACTAGAAATTGAATTACAAATCTAGAAAGTCTTTCTCATTCAGAGATGGGGGGATTGCACACTTTTGACCATGGTCCCTTCTCCACTGTTACTCTGTCATCCTTTTTACCTCTGCAAGAAAATATTCAAAGAAATTTCCAGGGAAGTCCCTAATCATAAAAAAAATCTTTCCAGTCACTAAGTACATGTGACTCTAAACACGGGACACAACTGAATTTAGCCTGAGCTTGATTATATGTGCAAGAAGTGCTACTAGCTACTTTATAATGTTAGAAGACTGAAAAAAAAAAAAAAACATGTATAGAGTACTTCTCATAGTTCCTGCCACAAAGTAAATACCAAATCCTTACTGTTTCTCCAAATCGTCCTGTGACCAGCACAAGACACTGTGAGCATTCTTCCTCTGTACATTCACAAAATATTTGCTATCTTATTTAGTACGACTGCCTGGCTTTGCTTTTATCTGACTTTCCACTGGTAAAGAAAGGTCCAGAATAAAGGGTCACCTGGGAATCACTTCTAGCACAACTTAACTCTGTGGAAATCCTGGTGACAGGGAAGCAGATAGGGGATGATGCTGAAGATGTAGGCGGAGCCCAAGGACTCTTGGTGTGCTTTTTCATTCCTCCCAGCATAATGAACTTCGGACCATTTAGATAAAAAGGAAAGGCCCAATTTAGAATGTGCGTTTTCTTATCTATTGCACAATAATGCATCGGTTATATTTCTGGAGGGATCTGACACCAGTCTTTCTCGGTCTTGGTTTGGGAGAGTTATTAAGTAAGTGTCCTTTCACAGAATACCCAAAGAAGCAACAGAAGCGTTGGTATCTTTAGTACTAGCATAGCTGTCCAATAACACTTTTGCACTGATAGTGATTTTATTTTAAAATTGACTGTGAATTTCCATGCCGCTTTTGTGCTGTTGTCACATTAAGATTCCAAGTCTTTGAATGCAGTAGTTTCACTCTATTTCAGTTTGACAGCTACAGTAGAATACCAGAGACTTTGTGACTTATAAACAGCAGACACTTTCTTCTTACTGAACTGGAGGCTGGGAATTCAGACATCCAGGTGCAAGCAGATTTTGTGTCTGGTGAGGGCTCACTTACTAGATCACAGATGGTTGTTTTCTTGTGTCCTCACAGGGAGAAATGCCAAGTGAGCTTGCCAGGACTTCTTCTATGTGGGCCCTAATATCTCATGAAACATCCTGACCTGGTTACCACCTGAAGGTCTCACCTCCAAGTATCATCAAAGAAATGATTAGTTTTCAATATGTGAATTTTTAGTGGTGCATGTCTAGACACAGCAGCCAAAAATATTTATTTCTCTAGTTCACTGAAATTTCCTTTAAAACATGTGCACTACAACTACTTAACCACACACACACACACACACACACACACACACACACACACACACACACTACAAGATAGAGAATTTAATGGGCAGTTAGCCTCAGTAAACTTTCCGTTTTCTCCCGGGCTGGATTTATCTAATGAAAGAGGCCGAAGAACCGCAATGGTAATCTGAGTGCCGTGTACTAGAGCTGTCTTAACAGATGGAAGTGCAATTAGTTAGCATTAAAGAAAAGATCCAAAACAAAGGGGAAAGAACCAGAATTTCAACTAAGTTGGCAGCAGAAATAGGATTTTGTAAAAATCAATTTAGTACTAATTAAGGCGGGTGAATCCCTTGGTTTTAAATAGATTGCTCACTGTTTATTCTTAAATTCTCTCCTATTCTAATTCTCAATCCCCAGCCTACCCATAAATGAAGCCAACTCTGAAGGATCTGGAAAAAATAGTGTTTTAATAAAGATACTTTAAGTGATAAAAGGAGGTAAATATATACTGAAAGTGAAAACCGAAGTGTTGAGGGGGAAATCTGATTTTAGAGAACTGCATTATAATATAAAACTAGATTTGTAAACTTATAAATACAAGTTGTGTGCATTATTCCTCTGCCAGGAAGCTACATTAGACACATCTATATAAAATATATTTCCAATTTAACCAGTCTGGAATGATCACATTCATTTTCTAGTTCACTGCAAGGGTAAGTAACATAATAAGCACAATGTATTCTCCCAATTTAATAATTTAACATGCTTGCTTAGTTAACTTATTATTACCAATGTAACATCTAAGTCTTTGTTTCTTTGTACACAAAATATGAAGCACACTGATGATACTTCAAAATTTAGAATTAAATTTTATCTTCTTCAAATTAATTTTCTGGAGCAGGATTATTTTTACGTTGTCTTTTCTACTCATGATTTTTTTTTTTAATTTTAGATAGAGTCCCATATTTGATAGTAAATATCTTGAATAGTCTTCTGGTAAATGGAATAAAGTCAAACTAAGCAAAGATCTAAACACAAGTCTAAGATGTTTACATAGAGAGAAAATCAACTTTAGAAGGAGTGTACATATATTATAAGTAGAAAATAAGCTGTGGTTGCCAGAACACAGACACTGTGAACTTAGTTACTGTGCCTTTTTAAATGCAGAAGTATTTCCCAGGTAGACTAAATATGTCACTTCCAGAGAGAGTATTTTGGGCTACAGCTGAAAAGCCAATATTTAAATACATGAAATATGCAAGACAACAAGAAAAACCAAATTGGTTGAAAACAGGTATGATTTTTTCCCTCCAAATTCCCAATATCAATGATTATTATTATTATTATTATTATTATTATTATTATTATTATTATTTCCAAACTCAATACAAGATAGAGAAATCGGGTATTATATAATGTTCTCTCCGAATTTACTTATACTTCAAGGATTTCCAGATTTGTTTTTCTGACAGAAAATTCTCAGTTTTCATTACAGTCAGGATTTTGCCGAAATGGGCTTATCTCTGTGACCGCCCTGGTCCTTGGCCTCACTGTACACAGATGCATGACTACCGTTGCCTGGGTTTCTCTCTCTCTGTCTCTCGGTCTCGCTCTCTCTCCCCCTCTCTGTATTACTTTTCTCCACTGTATATGCTACTGTTTTACTAATTAATTTGTTAATTTACCCTCCCTGTTAGTTACAAATAGTAGTCTAATTCATTTCTTCCCAAACTTCAGGTGCATAATAAATTTGTATCCATTTTCTTGTGGCTTTAGTCTAAATTTTGAACATTTTCTGTGTCTAAGATATCTATATACTTTTCTTCGACATATTTATCTTATCACTTATAGTCTTTCTCCCCCTTTCCTTCTGTAGTCTCTTTTTTTCCCTAAAATTTTCAGAACAAAAGCTGAAAGACTTCTTTTCTTTCTCAACATGTAACTCAACAGAACTATTGTTTTTACATGTGAGAAAAACTGAGTTCCTCAAATGTAAAATGACTTGTATATGTCCAGAAGAGTAATGGAGTATAACGTGTTCTTATTTGAGGAACATGTGTGTGCCTTCCAACTTTGATGGCTACACTCTTATGAAAAATATTTTAGCATTTTGATATCATTTAGAACTTTCATTTTACTTCTTAAAGTAAATTATCCTATAGTAATTAATTAATCTACATTTAATTCCCAAGGATATAAAGTTGGTAAAAATGCTTCTTGAATCAGAGACATTGGAAAATAATGATAATAATAATAATTATTTTGTGTGTGTGTGTGCGCCAGGGATTGAACTCGGGGCCTTGTCCTTCCTAGGCAAGCACTCTAACCACTGAGCTAAATCCCCAGCCCAGAAAGTAATTCTTATTTGTGAGAACTCCACAAATCCTTCACTTTTTTTCTCTGTAATAGAAACTCAGGAGAACTATCCAAGGGAAGGCTATTGGAAGATTGTTTTCTACCTTGTATATATTTGTAAAGACCAATTATGACATTTGGATAGAGCTAGTACATTAACCAATCCATGAAAGTGTTCAAATAAAACTAATGTAATGGACTATAAGCCCTTTAGATGCTGTACAGTAGCAGGTCCCAAATACTGTATTTCGACTACTGGTGCACCCTTTAGAGGCCATAGTGGTACATAGTCGTTCACTGTTGAAGAAATAAGAAGAGTTGTAGTGTAAAAAGGAACAGTTTCGAATGAAACTGAAGATTGCTAGTTGCAACATTCACTCATATTTGACCAGCTGTGACATTTCTTTAGAAGAATGATACTTGTTTAGACTCCCATTAGGATTTTATATCCTGGAATACGGTATATGGCCATAACCTCTCAGGCTAACAATCACTGTTCAGAGGTTGGGACCACTATCCTTTCGAACAAAATACCAGGAAGGGGCTTGGTGTGTAGAACAGTGGATAGTGCTTGGTTAGCAAGAAGCCCTGGGTTCATCCCCAGCACCACAAAACAAATGAAATTAAAAAAAGCAAAAAATGAAAACAAAGTGAAACAACAATGAGGAAATGCAACTTTCGAAAAAATCTTTGTGCATGTGAAATATTTTTACACTTGATCTTAGCCAAAAGGCCGAGAAGCGATATGTGAAATATTTTTAAAGAACATTTTGAACTGTCCTTCGAGTCAAGGTCAGAAGAAAGCAATATCAATTATTCACCAAATTTAAACTCCTGGCTGTAGAGCAGCATATATATATTGAGCATTCAACAAATTTCATAATAATACCCTTATAGTGTTGTGAAGATACATTGTATTTTAAACTTCAAAGGTCTTATACGGGTGCCTGGAAAATAGAAACTATTTCTTATTGGTATTAGTTATTGTTTCAGAGATTCAAGAAGAAATAGAAACTTCCATCTTTTATATAAGTCAATTATTTAGACTCCTGTTAGGGTTATGTGTGTCCTTGTCAATCTCATAGGAATATAAAACCTACTTCCTGTTTTAACAAGTCCTGGGGATAGACGTGTAAATGAAAGAAAAAGGCTCTGGTCCCAAAAGGATTTCCGTCTCTCTGGGAGACAGGTGCTCTGAAGTAGAAGTCTGAGGAAATACTGAGGTGTATCACAGTATTCCTGGCCAAGATGGGAGGACTCAGACTTCTTGGACGTAGTGGGCTTTGAAACCTAGAGTATGAGGGGAGTTTTACTAGGTGCAGATGAGCGGGGAGGGGAGAAGTATTCTTAGCAGAGGAAATGTCTACATATCAAGTCTCTGCAGCTGCTGAGGATCTGAAGAACCTGTGCAGGGTTAAAGTTAGGATCCAGTAGTTCCCTCAAAGGCTCATTTTGTTAAAGGCTTGATTGCTAATGGGCTTTTCAAAAGATCAGGATCCATTAAAACAGGAAGTAGGTTTTATATTCCCTCAAAATAAGAATGTTAATGAATAGAATTATGATTTACGCAACTGACAGAATACACGATCAGGATACCAGGACTTCAGGGACATAAAATTAGGGAGGAGACTGTTTTTCTGGATGAATTTGATCTTAAAACAACATTTTAAGATAGACTAAAGTAGTCAGTATGAGGAAATAAAACTTTGCCAGTCTTACACCTAATTTACAAATGTCTTTATCTGTATCTTTTTATGTAGATATTTTATATTGACTTGTCCATTCAAGACACCATAATATCAGTGTTTTAAGGTCTCTGAGGGTTATAAACTGGCCCTGGGGGGAGGGACAGTACCAGCCGATGGAGCACACTGCATTTGACCAAGACATTCAACTGGCTTACAGGGAAAATATGCCACGGTTACACTTGCGTAAAGATGATTCATTGTCCCAAGGACTCTGCAAATAGGCTTTCTGGGGTATATCTTACAAATTGGATGTCTGCTGGCTACACTCATTTATTCATAAATGTGTTAAATATTTATCAAATATCTACTGTATCAGTCAATTTCCAGTAGGGAAAACAGAAAACAGTGGCTAAAAGAGGCTTTTGTAAAGGGAATGATAGAGTAGACCTTGAGAGACTGAGGTTGTAAAGAAGGTGGAATAAAGTAACAACACAGAGCTGGTCACTGACTGAAGGAGCTGCTGATGTGGGAATGGAAGATAAAAGCAGAGGCTCCCGCTGTCAGAAAGCAGAATGAGCCCATGAACGTGGTGAGTGTGAATGGAAACTAAGACTTTTGAGGAGAGGGTGCTGTTCTGCTGGGTAGAGATGAAAACTTCTTTAGCTCTCACCTTTATCAAGGGCTGCTGCTTGGCATGTGCTGGTATATCTGATGGCTGTATATAAAGCTGCTTGTGAAACTGAGGGGGGAAAAAAATCTAGAAGCCAGAGTCAACTGCTGCTCCAGAATAACAGGACAAATGGAAAAAGCAAGTCCATTTCCATCTTTCTGCCTTCTAATATACCTTAATAACCTTAACCTGGTGAAACCTAACAGGAATCAGGTTGGCAGTGGAAACATCGTTTCCCATGTCCCAGCATCATGGAGTGGAATTTAGAAGGGCACACTTGGAACTGAGTGGAAGAACTTAACATCCAGCAAACCTATGTGCCACATACCATGCTAGGTCCAGCTGCGAGGAAACTTCTGCTTTTCATAGACCATGCATTTTAGAAATAATAATGAAGAACAAATGACTATTACTCCAGAAAATCACATATTATGAAAGAAAACCCAAAAGACGGTAAAGAGGTAGAAGTAGGAGAGCAGCAGGAAAGAGAGTCTATAACCGAAGTTCTATGAGTATCTGCTGTACTCGCATCCCATGATAGAAGTTAGAGCTTGAGTTAAAAAGTATTTTGGCATAAAGAGAGAAGTTTGGAAATCTAGGCATGAGACAGATCCTGCAAGCCAAGAAATTATGTTTCATTTTTCCCTGTGAAATGGGGAGACACTGGAAAATTTTCAGCAATCTGATTTGTGTATTAAAAATATCACTCTGTCTGTTATGTTGAGAATGGACTGTAGATGGGTAAGATGGACCATGAATGGTCACAGATGTGTTTCATTTGGATCGCATTGAGTTAAATATGAGGCAACACTTAAACACTGGTAAATTTCTAATAAAAATCACATTTCTGGCTTCTGTTGAAATGTGTGATTATTTGGCACAACTAGTCTCGCAACATGGTGGCCATATGTGAGTGCTAAATGGTCACTGCCTTTCTAGAAAGGGCATGTAGGCTTCAATTTACCACTGTTCTCTCAGCTCTCATTTATTTCTGATAACTGTATTTTCTTAAATAATATTAATTACCTGGACCATCTAGATGTTTGAGTTGTGATTCCTGATATTTCTCCTTGCTTTTATTCATCTACTCATTCATAGCAATGCATTTTTCTTCAGCCCTCAAGTGTTCAAAGTGGTGTAAAATACAACACTTGAGTCCTGACGAGCTCGCATTACGAATCAGATGGGGGTAACTCTTACATGACATCGGAGGGAGAAGCACAATCAGAATTCCAAGTTCTTCCCTATTGCATACAACCACAGCCATCTTCGCAGTCTTCTGCCTCCTACCGAAGAGTAAATCCTCTTGCACTAGGAGTTCCAAACACAAAAGTCTCTTGGTGCTCTCTCAGTCTTCTCTGGATGTTCGATTTATTCCTTCTATTCACTTGTGAGTATCAGTCTTCTTTATTCAGGTTTCCCAGTCAAATGCTAATTTCCTCCAGATACATTCCTACAGACACACCCGGAAATAACGTTTTATCAGCTATCTATGTTTGCACAACCCTTATGTCTGTCAGGTTGACATCCAAAGTTAACTATCACAAGGAATAAATTTTTGTTTTGTTTCATAAAGGATTTTTTAGGAAGTTGTCTTTTTGGGGGTCCATTTGCTCTTAGATATTTTACAGCACATACATTAAAATTTATGTTAAATTTTGCTTGTATTTTAGCTTTTACTAATCTATGGAAGAGAAAGGGATTCTGACATCTTACCAGTAATGCTCATCATTTGGAGATAACAATTTAATCATGCATATATTTGTTTGCTCAAGTATCATACATGTTTTGCTAACTTTATAATCTTATATGCATTAAAATTTTTGTTAGCATTTCTGGGGATTGAATCCATGGCTTTGGGGATGCTAGGCAAGCACTCACTCTACCACTGAGCTGTAATCTCAGTCATAATCTGCTATAAATTAATTGTTTTATATCAAATTTCATCTCACATTTGGAAGTATGAAGGACAGCAATTCAATAAAAACAATTTACAGCTATATAATTGTTATACAATACTTATTTTAACAAAGCTCTACGCTAATATCGTACATATGAAGATATCTGTGGAATTTGTCCTTATGAGTAATATACTTTGTGCATAATATAAAATAATTATATATGTTTAAAAAGAATGTAACTAGTAAATAAAACTGGCAGCCATCCTATCCTTTTAACTTTCAAGTAATCCTTTGCATTTATTATCCAAATATATGAGGAAGCTGATATGTAGTCTATCCTTTCCAAAAATACTTTCTCTAAATAGACTATTGCAAAGAAATTGAATTTATTTTTAAGCTTTTTATATAGACTTAGTATTTGGTTCATTATTCAGATCCATTCTATCATTAAGTAGTTGGAATCTCAAAAAGAATAATGCAAGTGAAAGGCTTGTTATAAGACAGTTTCTGACTTTCATCTGGCTGCTTATTTTTAAGCCAGGGACTATAATATAGAAAGTCACAATCAAAGCTCACTGTACCATTCCAAAAATAAAACTCTAAAACTGAGGGGAGGTTGTCTAAATTAAAATAATGCACTCATTTTATAGTTATTTTGGAATTTGAAATACAAAATGAGAAATAAGTAAACTTCTTACAGAATGGAAATCACTTCTTTTTAATTTGTGTCCCTAGTGCCAAGTGAAATGTCTGATACATCCAGGGACCTTCCAGGACAGGAATCTTGTCTTATCTACTTATGTCCCTGGTGCTAAGCAAAATGCCTGCTACAATCACAGACAGTATTCAGTGACTATTTATTAGGTGGGTATTGCAAAATACATTGACAGGTAAGCTGGAGACTCACTCCAACCAAACCTGGGGATGCTTTATTGATTGGAGGTATTAAATATTCTCAAAGTGACTTAGATGAATAAAAATACACCTACAAAATACACACATGTACATGTAGACGCACAAGACATTGTTTCTCCAAATGTGATATTCAGAGCACTTGCATTTCCAGTTTTTTGTTCAATTCTGGTTCATAAATAAAGAGAAGAAATTCCAGAAAAAGAGTACGTGACAGGGCAAAAGGATTATGGATCCAGCCAGTTGAGGAAACCTTGAAGTTAGTAGCTCTCTGTATGTGATCCCCAAACCAGCACACCACCAGCACCTAGCAACTTGCCAGAAACGCCAACTCTCGGGCCCACTCCTGACACCCTGGATCAAAGCTGTGGAGGTCGGATCCAGGCACGGATGTTTCAGTAGTTCCTTTGAGTGAGTCTGGGCTACCCCAAAGTTTGAGGACATCTGGCTTAAGGAGTTCAAGTGGTTATGCCATGGAAGGAAAACTGAAATAAAGAGAGGTACAGTGGATGGACACTACATTGCAGAGTGATTAGACAAATTCTGATGAGGAGGGAATCAGGAGGCTTGGGTATTGCAGGATACACCATGGCGGATTTTGATTCATTGATTTAGGAAACATTTATTAAATCCCATCTGTCTGCAAAATCCTCTGCTAAATCCTAGAGAGGGAAAAATAAAGGAAGGCACAACTCAGTTCTTATGGAGCTTATTGTGTTCTATGAGAGAAAAATAAGCATTTATCTAACATGTAATTAGAAACAGGGGAAAGACCTCTCTGCTAAGAAGGAAACATAAGGTGGGGGTGCCAAGTTTCATTCAGGAGCTGTCACTTGAACTGGGTTCTAAGAACCAGTACGTAGGTATTAACTAGTCACACACTGGGAATGGAATCCTCAAAGGTTCAAAGGAGAGAGAGAGAGAGAGAGAGAGAGAGAGAGGAGAGAGAAGGACAGGCAATGCCAGGCCAGGGATAAACCCGCAAAGACCCTCCCTCTAGGCCCTATTCTTAAGTTTTTACTACTTCCCAGTAGCCAGTTAAATTATGAATCCATCAGTAAAGTCAGAGCCCTGATGATTTAAGGATCTTTGAAAGCCTCACTTCTGAACAGTGCTGCCTTGGGGAACAAATCTTCCACATGTGAGCTTTTGGGGAACATTTCAGATTCAAATCACAAGAACATCCACTTCCAATCTCAACCTTATCACCTATGTTTAGAATCCTAAGGAAACCATACTGGTTCAACCATATAAGGAAGAATAGGGTGCAATCATTTTAATATTTATGATCCTTTGTGTTATAATACTATGATAAACTCGTTGGGTTTCTTGTTCAAACATGTCACATGGCTCATAGTTAGAGTGCAAAAACCTCACGAAAATGACTCTTTAGGAATGTGGTATCTCAAGGGACACAATTTAAAGAAATCAAGCTGGTATTCTATATCCCTTAAATATGAAAATATAATAGAGAGTTGTAGAATTTGACCCTGCCTTAGTACAAATTTAAGTTATAACCAGCATAGCCATGAAAACTGTTGATGATTAATTTCTTGCTTATTTAATAACTCAGAGCAATCCTTCAATTCTCCTTTCAACAGTCATATTTCATTACATACTCATTCACACACCTATCCTATCACTTGAGTCCATACAAAATCAATTTTAAGAAATAAACTTGTTGATAGAACAGTGCACACACATATATACACACAGATTTGAAAGCAGATTGGATCTACTGTTGTCTAACTTTGGTTTGCAACAAAACATGCCATGATGTTGCCACTATAAAGATATAAGTGTATAATATAAATTTAAACTCCTTAGTCTTTAACTACCAATTACATTCCATACTGTTCCTGATTCTAATTCTTTTACACATGCCAATGGACAGGACAGTCAAGAATAGCATATATGTATTTAGATAATTTCCTTCTTTTCATTATACATTTATTCAAATGTAAATGTCTTAGACTAAGAGCCAGCTTGCATAAATATTCATTTTTTAACATTTAAACCTACAGAGATGGGTGGGCAATCTTAGGGTACTTCTTCTGTGGCATTCTACAGCAACACTCTGAAGACCATAAATGTGCCTTGGTACTTTCTCAAAACCCAAAGGCTTATATTTGCCTGAATTCACAAGACAAGGCCCCAAACCACATATTATGTTTTAAAACTTCAATTTAACCTTATAAATGAGAAGCAGAGTCCTATTTCATCCAAAACTGGTGTGTGCCAAAGTTTAACCCTTGCCAGAATTCACAGGCAAGATTGGCTGGCACGCAAATTTGCTTTCTGATTTCTTTTCTCCTATATGAAAAATTAAAGGAATAGATGTATTGTGAACACTATCAACAATATGTGCACTTTTTCTTAAGGTACAATAGCCATGTAGTTTGAGCGATTTATTTCTTAATTATCCATCAAATCAATGTGATTAAATGTCAAGCTCCTTCATGGATTTCATGTAAATAGCTCAGTTAGCCTCACTCTGGTTCAAAAGGGCACGCCCACAGAATTCTGGATTTTAAAAAAGATCGCTTTCCCTTTTACCCCTTAACAGAAAGGCTACTTTTCTTTGTTTCATCCTTCATAAGATTTGTAAGTGTTAACTCCAGCCCACAGGGTAGAAAGTCAGGCTTCATGCTTCCCCTTCCTCTTGAAAGTGAGCGCACATTCTCTGCTCTAACTATCTTGACCTTCAGGTTGCCACAGGTAGAGTCACATAACTCTATATTAACATTTGGAAACGGCTTTTACCTTTGGGTCATTTTATGGTGTCATGTCAGTACTCATTTGGAGTACAACCTAGTGGTGAAGATAAAATAGTCTTTCTGCACTGTTATGAAACAATTGTTTTGCTTTTGATGTAATGAATGTATTTAAGTTTATATAAGTATTTACTGGATTTTTTTCTGGCCGTACGTATAAGGGGAGGATAGTGATGATAGGGAAGAATTGGCTTGACCAAGTTCCATGAAAATGGCCAATATAATCCATGACCCTGAGCATTTCAATTCATTTCCTTTAGAGCTAGAGTGTAGAGCTATAGAATCAAATATGAAGAATTTTGAAGAACTACTTGCAGGGCTTTATCTAGTAAATCAGATTAAAATTTTTAAGCCTGTCTGATACAAATTTTCCTTTAGATTCGTGAACACATTTAAAATCAGCTTTTAATTTCAACATATTCTTATCACATAGAATAATGAAGCCTCTGACCTTTCACCTACTTAAACAAATCAAAAGGGTTGATTTAGCAAACCCTACGGAGAGTCGTGGGCATCAGTTCACCCTGTTGTTTAGCACCCTGGTTTGCGTCTTTGAATTCAAACAAAGCCAAGGCTCTTATTAGCTATCATTTAACATTTATTTTAGGGTGGGCCAAGTTTCCCTAGTGCACTTAAAATTGTAGAATGAAAAATAAAAGTTACTGTTGGCACTTTTTTGAATAATTTTAGTAGTTTTTTTTTTCTTCTTATTTTGTTTTAATCTAAATTGGTTCCAGCTAAAATGTGGCTTGTCTCTTTGTACAAGGGCAAATGATCACAGTCTAAATCCCAAGAATCTTTTAACTCTTTTTTTTTCTTCCAAAGTCAACCAGAAGATGGACAGACTCAGCAAAACACACTTTTAGTAACACAAATGTTAAATTTCTTTGACATGGAAGGAGCAGAGTAAACAACGCGATGAAAAAGGAAAACTATCAGTGAAATCTTTGGGTTTCATGAAGTTTCTTTGGAGGACGTGAAAAGCAGCAGAACTAATTCCAGTTCAGCAAGAATTTGTTTATTCTGCTTATCTGTGGTCAGAACTAATAGTCTTAATGGTTTGAAGAGACTAACTGGTGGTGAGGTAAAGTGGCCATTTGCAGATTAACATACCTATTTGCAAATGCTCATATTTCCCCCTATCATTCATAACATACACACTCTAAGTTGTTATAAGATTTTCAGTCTAGTGAAATAAATACTTTCTGCTTTTAATTCCTCACAGCATATTGTCGTAGACTCAAGCAAACGTGTGAATATCTTTCCAAGTTGGGCTGCTGGTTGACAGATATCTTTGGTTCCCCCATTCAAGATGAATGAAAACTACACACAAATAAAAATGAACTGTGAGTCCAGATTTTGATGAGATCACTTTGATTTGAAATTTCATAAAATTTAAACACATGAATGTAAAGAAATGGAAACTTAAGTGGAGTGTAGTAGTGAGGAAACAGATTGAGTGGACTGGAATGTTTCCTTTATATATAATTACACAAGCATTAAGGCTGACTTGAAGTGAAGAATCCAAAAATTATGTAGTCCTTGAATCTTAGTGCTCTGAAGTAGCTAACGATTCCACCCTTCATTGAAGAGATTCAGCAAACAACGTTATAGACAAGTGTTTTAAAATCGTGGTAATTCATTTAATTTATCCAGGAAGCTTTTAAAATTCTACTTTTTCTTGAGCCCCAAGAGATACTAATGAAAGTGAGAATTTGGCCAGAGAAATCAGTTCCTGGGTAATTATAATGTTCAACTGGAGCTGAGAACCTAAAAGTGGATACAGTGTTTCACACACTGTAGCTTGCAGGATTTGATAAAGTACAGACCTCAATCCCAGATTGTTTGATCCTGTAGATCTTTGAAATGAGCTGAGAATTCTTCATAGGATTGCAGGTGATGCTAGGTGACGTTAATATTATGTTCCAGGGACTACCCTTTGAGAACCATTATTGCAGATAATGATACAAGTTTGAGAAAACACACAATAGTTATAGTAATCATGCATATTTTGGCTAGTTAGGAAAATATTTTAAGATATAACAAGATGTATAAAAAGAAAGTTCTGCTAAAGTCTCCAAAATTGTAGTTATCAAAGTGAAATATGGGACTGTTCACCAGTTTCAACATGAAAAAGAAGGTACTCATGAAATAATTATAAAACTCTTAAACCTCCTTCCCATAATGAAGATAAAATGGGTGAACAAAGATTTAAAATTTTTTTTTGGAAAGAACCTTGCTGTACAACCTAACCCCTGCTTTAAAAGGAAGAGTTGCTGTGCCTGTTTACTGACTTGCTAATACTGAAAGTTTTCCCAGGATAGGGGACATTCAGTGCTAAATCGAAGCAGACTAGGACAGCTGCTCACCTGACAGCCATTCCTCATGATGAGCCTCTTACACACACTTGGGAAGACAGACATGTCTTGTGCAGGTGAGAGCGCAGTGATGCTGTGAGACTCCACCCTGAGAATACCAAGGGGCAAGAGGAGTTCTGCTTAGAGGCTAATGGAGAAGCCAAAGGAGAGAAGGCAGACTTGAGATCATTCTGCATTCTCAGAGAATGGTAAAGTATCAGTAGGTTTGCCTGTGGACAAGATATGAACATATAGGAGAGGGTTTCTGGGCAGTTGTATTGGGGCTTCACCAACAGAACGTCTACGATGGGTGACTGGTCTGCAGCTGGTCACCATGATACTAGAAGGATTGGTAGTGAGCTTTAGGAAAGTAAATAACTGGGAAGAAGAAACTCAAGGTAAGAGACCAAATAATGGAGATGAGAGGGATACGATTCACCCAGGAAAATTCCCCTGAAAAAAGAGCATTAAACACTTAATAAAAATTGGGGTAAAAGGAGTCGTTTATAAGTATCTTATCTTTCCATATTTACATGGAATTGGTCCTAGGCTTATTTCACAACAGACAGTTCCATGGTAAGACTTATGGTGTTGGACCTCAGTCTTATAATATCTAATATCATAGCAACATTTTAACAGTGGATACATAATATTAATTAATAAAGCCTTCCCAAAAAATGCCTCAAGAATCTACTGAAAAGTTTTAACTTTCTTAATTTGTCCAGGGTACCTGCACTCACATTCTTTTCAAATAACTAGGAAATGAAATTTTATAGACTTTCAGTGGGATGGGAAGGCTAGTAGTGGGTAATATGATAGATTATTTTGTTTAAAATTGTGGCATTACTGAGCCTGCATGGAGTAATTTAAGTTACTGTTAAAAACAACCTCCAATGGATAATGAACAAGAAACAGCTGGGTCATTTACAATTCTTTAAAAGCATATTAATGACGCCTTGTCACTCATTAACAAAATCTTTATGAAATGTTTGCTCTTCCTTAATGCATATATCATAGTTTTTTTCAGGGTTTTTTTTGTTTTGTTTTGTTTTGTTTTATGTTTTTTGTTTCTCTGCTTGCTTGGTTTGGTTTGGTTTGGTTTTCTGAGACAGAGTCTGGCTACGTAGTTCAGGCTAGTCTTGAATTCACTACATAGCTCAGGTTGGCCTTGAACTTACGGTGATCTTGTCTTGCTTCAACCTCCAGAGGGCTGCAATCATTGGCATGTGCTGCGACACGTGGTTCTTGTTTTCAATTTTCCACTACAAGTACAAGATCAGGCACCATGTTCTCAAGCAGCCACTCCTAAGATTGGGTTGGTGAGGTCACTAAAAAGGGGCAACAATTTGAACTCATTTTCTGACTGTGGGACATACAGATAAGAAGAGTGATCCTCAGCTGTGTGGATAAGGAAAGTGTAAACTTCGCTCTTAGGAATATAAGTACATGTGTTTTGTTTGCTGTACATTGAGGATGGGCTTGTGTTTGTTGAAGAGGCTGAGAAAAAAAAAACAATGGTTAAAAGAAGTAGAGATGATACTGAGGAGAATTGTGTTTTGATTATACTTTAAGTATTCGTTTGCAATGGCTGTAACCACAAAATGCAGTAGGTTGAGTGGCCTACACAATAGAAATTTGTTTTCTTATTATTCTGCACTTTAAAAATCTGAGCAAGATGTCAGCAGATTTCATTTATTCAGAAGTCTCTCTCCTTGACTAGCAAGTGGCTATCTTCTCGCTGTGTCTTCACGCTTTCTCCTCTTGGTGAGTCCTAAGCCCCCTTCTTATAAGAACACCAGTCATACTACCTTCGGGTCACCCTTATGACCTACTTTACTTTGCTTACATCTTTAGAGACTGTCTCCCAATATTGTCACATTCTGAGACATTTGGGGTCAGGGCTTGAACAGACAAACTTTAAAGGGACACACATTCAGCCCATAGCACTTTCTAATTCACAACAAATATAATTTTGATGGCACATAGAAAACAATAACCCGTTATTGCTTCAGTGATACTGTTTGGCAAATGAGTATCCTCTTTTCACCTAAGAGAAAAACTCAGATGTCAGAATTTAAAATTCTGTCTAAAGTCCCTGAACAAGGAGCCAAATTTTCATTAGAATTTAGAACTTTCCATTACACTCTTTCTACTCCAACAGTATGCTGATTTATTGCTCTCTATTCCAATTAGTGGAAAGACAACAATGCAACACTGAAGTGGAATAAAAAGAAAATAAGAGCTGGATGAGACAAGACTCTCAGGGGTGCACACAGGACCATTCCAAGTAAGAATGGCACCACGTACGCCTGTGTCCCTGGAGACTGACCGAGCACAGAACTGTCTGTTCACACGACTCAGTGTGCTGTGGCTATTTGCCCAAGCTAACTGGTCTATTGACTTTAGAAGATTTCAAAGAACATTCAGTAGTTCCACTTTGGCCAATTTACTCCAAATCCAATTCAAATGCTTGGTATTATCCAGAACAACTAAATTAACCAACATTTAGTTGTATCTTTAGCATTAGTACCACCTTCCTGGTCGAGTACATTTAACAATAACAACAACAGAAATAAGTATAGAAAGGAGAGAGGTCCCGTATGCACTCAACTCGCATATATGCTGCTGTATTATTCATAACATATTTTAAGGCACTTCTTAATTTAATATGTTCTCTACCTACACTGGCTGATTTAGAGAATGATATCTTGAAAAGAAGAAATTCAGATTTGCCAATTAGTGTATAGGGCAGAAAGCAGGACCCATCTTAGGCTGGGGCTATTCCAAGATCATCTGTCCTCTGTGTTTTTGTATTAAAATTCCCACAATTCGGTAATTTTGAAATAATCAGATACAAAGAAAATGAATCAGATGGGAGGAGAGTGCTTTGCAGTTGAATCTTTTTTTGTTGATTTGCGAGGAAGTAAATTAACCACAGAAATGGTGGAATTTTTACTATTGTTTCTTTTAAGTCATGCCTTCCTTTTAAAAGTCTAATACATCTATAAGGCTGAATGATTTCTGGGTTTCAGTGAAATAGAGAAAGGTAGCATAAAGCAGGAAGATCACGAGAGATTAAGATATAAATTCTGAAGCAGGTCAAGGGATAGATAATAGATTACAAGGTTAGACATTAAATCTTACAGCCGGCCACCGGAAAGAAGACAGCAGCTGTTATGGCAGAGGCCCGAAAAGAACAATATTCCCTGCTGCAATCAGAGAAGGAGAGTACAGTAATTGTGTGCACATGTTTGTGCTTTATAGTGTTCTGATACTAATCAGTGTGTATTTCTATATATGCAAATAACAGATCAATGAAAGAAAACCCCTCCATATGTGTGTATTTAGCTCCACGCACCTCCTTAGTTAGATAGATAGATAAATATAAATAGAGAAGCTAATTGAATACGAATGAGAACTAGGTTAAAGTAACGTGGATCAAAAACTGGCTGCCACAGGTTTGGAAATCATGCACTCATGCCTAGAGCTGTAGCATTTTTCTCACTATATTATTTAAATTGGGAGTCAGTCCAAAGTGTAAACAGTAAAGGACTGAATTACTGCAACATGATCTACTTGGAGAGGCTCACAATCCCACCCAGAAGGTCTGAGGGGAGCAGGCCCTCAGTACTCCACCCAGTCTCAAGTGGCCTCTGTAGGCAGTGGCCCTGGGCACCTCCTTGCCTCAGATGATTGGAAGTCTGTACATAAACCTGCTGTATAGAAGTTAATGTGCTGAGCTAGAGCTCTGCGTGTCTGAAGCACTCGCTATCTGCTGAGGGAGGAGTAAATGAACTCATACACATTATCTTCCCATTCCTTGTGTCATTCTCCATCCTGGAGAAAACATTTTGGTGATTGGATGTCTACTTTTCTTTCTTTCACACGTGATAATCTCTTCTTTTTTGCTGTCCTCTCATCCTCTGCCATGCACACTTATGCGATGATGAAATTCACAGATGAGACTACAACAGAACATCTCTGGAGAGAAATCTTTCTCACCCATCTTTCATGACTATATTAGAACCACATGAAACAAAACTAGTGCATGGAAGATGAAGAACATCCAGTAGGATGTGCAGAATTTTAGATGGCTGAGCTCACTTACCGACTGGCTGAGATGATTTAGTGATATGACTGCACCTTGCACACAGCTTATTTTGGCTTATTTCATGTGGCTGAGCTCATTAGTTTTGTCAGTTACTCTGGAAGTGTGTGAGGAAAACCTGTTTTCCATTGTGGGAGGGCAGGCCTCAGGAAACAGCGCCCTTTGCAACACTTACGTGAAACAGGATTTTGAAAATTTAACAAAAAATAGATTTTGTATTCGTTTAAAATGATGGTGATTGGTCTGAGAATATATATGGTTTTATGCCTCTTTTCCTATAGTTTAATGTAACTGTCCTAGAAAAATAGTTTTTTTTTTAAAGTTATGTATTTTTTCTTCTGTGAAAGGACAGAAGGAAAAATGAAAACAAAACTTTTGTAAATAAGGAGGGAGGAGGAGTGAAGGGAGGGGATGGGAAAAAAGCAGCAGCAAGCTATCATGTACAGATACAAATCCCCTATGATGAATGTTATCACTATGTGCATCTAAAATGTACCATTAAAATAAAATTTAAAAAAAGGGCAAATGACAATTATCCTACTTAGATCAATGTTTAAAATAATCTAAATATCTCTATGTTGTGCCTCATAATGACTGTTCTAGTTCGAAAATTTTTAAAATTCATGTATGTTTTATGTACATGATGAATACTTTCATCATGTGGATTTGGTGCATACACATATCACACCTTTGTCATTTTTACTTCTTCATCCCACCTCCACTCCTTCTTTTCCCTTTTCTTGCATCCTTAGATCCCCCTTCCATCTGAAAAAAATTCTTTACCTTTTTCTCTCTTTTTCCTGAACCTGTTAAATGTCATTAGGCCTTCACTCAATGATGTGGAGAAATTGTAAATTTTGTTGGCTTATGAAAGGTGTTTTTATTTGGAATAAACTAAATTAAAAAATAGAATTTTAAAAATCCAGCTATTAATTTTTACATACTTAGCAACATGATATTTTAATGACTTCAAAATTCACTAGAAAGATAAATTCTTCAAAATAGATGCAAGTCATAAAAATTTCTTGGTGAAGCAGGTGATATAGTTTTACTGTTTATGAATTATAATTTATAGTGTGCCTTCGTCTTTTGAAGTTTTTTTCACGATCTCAACTTCAGCTCTGCTATTAAGGAGGCAGCAGGATAATCGCATAAAAACAGGTTTTTGCCAATCTATGGAATAGAAGTCTTGAGAAAGCAAGAAAATATACATAGCTCTAGCTTCTCATATGAGAACGTAAATATACTTTGAGTTGTTTTAAAAGATGAGAAATAATAAGTATAAAATGTCTAGAACCATGACTGTCTCCTAATATTTGAACTTGTTGATTTTCAATAAATGGTAAGACTTTTTGTTTTTTGTCTTCCACCAAGATTTCTTTTCTTTTCTTTTTTTTTTTTTTTTTGTGGTGCTGGGGATTGAACTCAGGCCCTTGTGCTTGCAAGGCAAGCACTCTAATCACTGAGCTAAATCCCCAGCCCCCCACCAAGATTTCTATGTACTTTCTAGATACATGCTTACAAAAGATTTGCGTCTCCTTCATGCAGGAACATTTCCTGAACGTGCCTATTGCTACCCACTTTGGGCGGCCATTTGCCATCTCTATTCTGACTGAAGATGAGAGAGACTGTTAGCTGATGAGGCTGGTAGCAGCGAAATCCATTTGCAGAACGGGTGATTATCTTCCTTCCATGGGGTTTCCAGCCCTATCCTGGGAACAGTAAAAGAACATTAAAGGAAGGGCCAGCAGCAGACACAGGCAACCATTATTGTAGGGAGCAACTTTAGCTTTCCAATGTGATTTAAAAAAAAAAAAAATCTGAAGTCACTTTCAAAAGAAAAAAGAAGTTCAAAGGATGTCAGAAATAATATTTAAACATTGGTAAAGTTGATCGATTATTGTTTTCTTATTTTATACATGGCACATTTTGTTCACACATCTAATGAGCACACATTGACTCACATTCTCTATTCATTACCAGGATTTTTTGAACCTAGAAATTAATATTGACTGGGGCAAAAGAGCCACTGACTTTTTCTGCAGGTCAATAAATCTGGTGATGGAGAACACCAAACCTGGAATCAGTGTGTTTTTTTCCTTAGTAGTATATTTTTTCCCTTTGCCCTAAGAAGAATGTCAGTGCAGCTGTGTGCTTCCAGTGGGCCTATCATGTTTTTAAAAAATTTAGTAGCTGGCCATTTAGAGTCTGTTTCCAATTTACATTGTGCGCTAATGAGGGCCAGAATATAAAATTTCCTTCAGTTGCATTAATATTTGTAGATATATCATAGCCAAAGCATATTTATTACAGTTAAATTTCATAAATAATACCAGAAAAGATGGTAAATTCAATACATGTGAAAATAACTTAGAAAATGTATACAGTTTAATTATGCATGTGAACTGATGTAACTGAGAAATAATCAAGTCACTCTTTCTGGGTTTCAGTTCTTCAGTAAATTAAATATTTGAATTTATTGTCCAGGTCTCTGTGACTTCTAAGGTTCAAGTAAAAAATGGATGTCTTCTAAAGCTAGAATTTGTGGCTATGGATTGTGCTCTGAATGGGAAACCCCTGGAACTGTTTAAGATTCAGGAAGAAGTTACAAAAATTCAGGGCACACCCTTACTGTGCCTGTGTCCCCCTCCAATTGTTTGTATATACATATGTCAGAGCATAATTTTGATTTAAGGAGGGAATGAGTGGTGGTAAACATCTAGATTTTAAAGTTTAATGATCTGTATTTGACACCTAGATCTATCCTGAATATGTGTGTGTGTGTGTGTGTGTGTGTGTGTATTTATGTAAGTGTAAGATGCAGGAAGAGAGAGTAAAATTAAAATAAATCAGCACCTCTGTTATGAATGATTCTTAAGGATTCAGTCATCACAATAACCTTGGGCAGTTGCCTGTTTTTCGCTGAGAGAGTGGCTGCCCAAGAAATAGATCTGCCTACCCGAAGTGAATGGCCTCTGTATTCCTTCCTATCCACAGCGACCTGGCTTCAAGGAAGATGCCCTGGATGGTCACTTGGCTTCTCTGAATCTCTGCTTTCTCAGTTTCAAAATGAGCTGTTCCTTCATAGTGAGAGATCCCGTGAGGCCCACAGTTGTCTGAAGAAGGGGAACGATATGAAGGTGAATTGCTACTAGTGATCATAGCAATGCTGTGTTTTAGAGACCATTGTTTGAAAAATATTTTCCACAAAAAGACCGTCTTGAATAACACAGAATTTAAAACTATAAGTGAGTACAGAGCCCAAGTAGGTATTTGTGAGATAGAAAAATCTTTCAGCAAAAAATATGTAGCATATAGAATGTGTAGATAATGTTCCTTTTTTTTTTTTGCCTTTTCCTCTACTTATTGGTACCCCATCTTCTGCTTCTCACCTGGATGCTTAGCCCCAGCTCAGTGGTTGAATCTGGAGTTGCTAACACTGTGTGTGTAGTGTTGGGGAAAAGTTCTAGGCGGTCAGTCTGTGTGTTCTGCATTCAGAAAGACCTAGGTTTGCATCCCAATTTTGACACTTAGCCATTAAATTTTAAGAAACAATATTCTAAAGCCTGTCCTTCCTTATCCAACTTTGATGACACGAAGACTGATCACATAGTGTCACTGAGAGGCTGTATTATACAGCAGCGTGTTAGGTGAAATGCGCCGTTCCCACCTCATCCACGATCCCAGATGTTGGTGATTATTACGAACAGCTCAGAGCCAGAGTAAAGACAAAGGAGCTTTGGGAGGGTTTTTCTTGTCTGTGATTGTCCTTGCCAACATTTACTTCTCCTCCTAGACACAGTGTCCACCAGAGTCATGAGGATTTCTCTTTTGTTCTCATACAACAAAAAATGCCAATGAGAAAGAAAATTGAGTCCTCTACCTGGTCGCATTATTTTTGAATCTTGGGATCTCTTCCATAACTAGGATGCTCCTGAGATCCCTGGCAATACCAGGACTGAGGGAATTTGTCTTCGAAGCGAGACCATTTATTGAGGCATTGTCGTCTGGAAGGCACTGGGATAGAGGAAATGAACAGTTATCCAGGAGTCTATTAAGGTCCCAGCTCTATGAGTCAACTTGCAGGACCATGTGTGAAGAATTTAAGTGGCAAGAGCTTAGTGTTTCACATTCATGAATGGGAGAAAGATAATTATTTTACAGGAATATTTTGAGAATGGAATGATAACCCCTAATCTTACATCAACAAAGGGCATACAACAGGCTTGTGTTCTTTCCTTTATCGTATTTTCCTTCCCCATTCCCCTTATCCTTCCTGTGTTCCCGCCCTGTCTTTATTCAGCAGTTCTCTACCAGCTCCCAGCAGACCCCAGATGATCAGCTTTACCTATTGTAGCATCTCAAAAGGACCCTGTACTTTCTGTAGTGAAACACTTGTCACAGGTAATATAATAGCTTGTTTAATTGCCAGAATCCTTCCAAGCTCTACAAGTTCCACAAGGATGAGATTACCATTTAAGTGGCTGAAAAGTGGATACTTTTACTCTGTGGTACCCGACACACAGGTAGACACTCTCCCTCCTGCACGTGGCTGTGTGTTAATCACTGGAGAGAAACAGTGAACAAGATCTAGCAACCAATTTCCATCAGCTCACACTTACTAACTACTGATGGCTTTGCTGACTGTCTATGTACTTAGTCATGATAATTTAATGAGCTCTACTATGTAGGAGATGCCACAGAGGAGAAATAATGCAGATACTAATTTTGTTCTCAAGGATTTATGTTCTAGAGAGTGGAGACCAACTTTGAACAAACAAATAAATGAACAACACGATCTGATTTCTTTAAAGATGATGTAACAGGAGTACAGGGTTGGAGGATGGATGGTATGAAGTTATTTTCATTGATATATTTCAGGGCTGCTTTTCTGAGGCGGTGATATTTGAATTTAAAAGTAATGGCAAGATTGTGCAGCATATAAATCTAAAGGGGAAATATATTTGTATGGTTTGGATAAGTATCCTCCAAAGTCTAATGTGTTAAAGGCTTGATCGGTGGCCTATAGTACTGTTGGGAGGTAGCTTTTCAGAGATGAGGTGTAGTGGGAGGAATTGGGTCATCACGGGCATTGCCTCAAAAGGGACAGGGACCCTGGTCCCTTCCACTCTGTCTTTTTGCTTCCTAGATGCAATAAGCTGAATGGTTTGCTCTACCACACATTTACTACTCTGATGTCTGCTTCACTATCAGCTCAAACAATAGGGCCACAGTATCACGTACTGAAACTCCTGAAACCATGAGCCAAAGTATATTTTCCTTCTTTTAATTTGTTATCTCAGATATCTTGCTATGGTAATAGAAAGCTGACTTACATACAGAGGGAATAACACACACAGTCTCAAGTACAGAGGAAATTTGAATCATATGAGGAAAAAAATAGCAAGTGCTATAGGTCAGGGGTTTGCTCTTTGGAGATAAATAGGAGAGCATGAGGTCAAACAGGTCCATTAAGAATACACAGATTAAAGACCCAGTGTACAACTTTGTGCTGGGGTTTTTTGGGAGGATCTCTTTGTTGAATTAAAACACCTGGAATGAGTTCTGTGAGCAGCTAATTTAGCAATTTAATATCAAGGTGAGCTAAAAAGAATTTAAATATGTGAGATCTTTGTAAAAACAAAACAAAACAAAATACATGTAGTAGAAAAAAACCACAAGAAAAAAATATGGAGAAGATTTCTTTTCTGTAAATCGATTTTCTCTTACAGAAGGACATTTCGCAAATGCCTGCTTTCTACACTCAATAGAGTATCTCTGGTATGAAATAAAGGGGGGCTGGGAAAGAGAGAAAAGCAGCCTGTAACTGAGTCTCTGTGAAAATATCCTACACGGTCCCCCTGGGAAATGGATGGGCAGACATAGATAAGGACCCGGGGTTCTGCATCTCAAAAGTGCACAGTAGAAATAATTGCTGTAGGAAGATTTTCTTAGCTAAAGAATCTAGAGAGTGAAGGAAACACATTTTTGCTTGCTGGTTTGTTTCTACATACTTTTTTCCAGAGGGAAAAATAGTGCCCATGCCAACACCTTGCTCGTCATCTTGTTCTCAGTAACTTGCCACATTTTTTACAGATGTTGTCATGAGGGAATGTCAGGGAAAAATTTGGTGCTCTCCGTGAAAATTGTTTCACAAAGGGCTAGCAAGTCTCTGAGTGATAAGATAATTTAAATGGCAGCAGGAAAGGCACTTGAAGTGGATGGGTGTATAAATGACAGAATTGAAATGAGATGTTTTGAAGATGAGGTATGAACGAGAGCTCAGGAGACTGTGGGAAAGGGCACCCAGTGTATGGTAATATCTGGGGACTTTTATCTCTATTAGAGCAGGAACTTGTCAGTGTTGGAAAAAGAGAAGACAGACACAGAAAACTAATCCTTCAAATAAAAGGGAATATGAAATGGCTTATTTAAAAAGTGGGGGATATAAAACATTTATCGGGTGCTTGTCTAGGGCTTGACACAGTATTGGGTGTTTTTTTTTAATTTTAATGCAATAAAGTAGTTGTTATTAAAGAAAATACTAAAAACCACTCTTCTTACTTCTATGCGAAACTAAAACAAAATTCCATAACATAGTAATAAGAGAATAGCAATAGTTAATATACTATGTATTATAATCTTAAAAGAATGGCCAAAATGTTACCCTGGGTACAACTCATAGACAAAAATGTCTCTCTTTTACAAAGAAGAAACAGGCTACAAAATAAACACATGAAAACCAATAGCATTCTTATACACTAATAATGAACTGACTGAGAAAGAAATTAGGAAAGCAATGTCATTCACAATAGCATCAAGAAAGAATTAAATGCTTAGGAATTAATCGAACTAAGGAAGTTAAAGACTTCTACAATGAAAATTATATCACTCTGAAAAAGGAAATCAAGGACATCAGAAAATGGAAAGATCTCCATTGTTCTGGATAGGCAGAACCAATATAATCAATATCCCTATAGCTCTCAAACAGTCAAAATGGGAGTGCATTAAACTGTACAGCATTTCCCACAGATCTGGAGAAAATAATCCTAAAGTGCTGGATGTTTTGTAAGGAGTTTTGTTTTTTTACTTTGTCCTTTCTCAACTCACTAAGGCAGGAATCCTTATTCTACACTAATTGGTATGGTTTGAATACAAATACTGTCCTCCTTGTGAGTCCACAAGTTAAAGGCTTGCTCCCAGATTGGTGCTACTGGGAGGTGTGGAGCACCTTCAGTAAGTAGGACCTTGAGGGAGGTCCTTAGGCACTAGGGACATGCTCATGAAGGGATTGTGCAACCTTAGCCTTTATATGCTTCCTGGCTTGCAGTGTGAGAAGTTTGCTTTACCACGCAGCTCCTGCCCCTGCCAGTGCTGTCTGATGCCTTCACCAGCAGCCAAAATCAATGCAGCCACCTGACCTTGAACTGGAACTTCCAGCACGGTGAGCTAATTAAACCTTTTCACATTTAAATTAATCCTCATAGGTATTTCATTATAGTAACTCCAGGCTGCTATACATTAGTAAAAGAAGAAACCGAAACACTAAAAATACATGAAAAGCCTTCAGCATCACCGTGCTGGCGTGTAACAGAGCTTTGAATGTGCCAGTTTTCTCTAACTCCACTTTCTAAGCTGCTACTGTGGGCTGTTGGGAGACAGTTGCCTATTTTAGCAAAGAGCCTAAGAGAACATCCCGGGATTGTGCCAGCTGGGGACCTATCTAGTTAATTTACTGGTGGGGTCTCATGCCCCCATTTAGTTCTCCACTTGCTCTTGGAATCGAAAGGAGAGATTCTGATTCCTCAGGCTGGACATCTAAGGCTCACAGGACAGCTGATTTCTGGTGGTAGATGGGGAACAAGGGGCACCAGAAAAGCCAGGACATTTCTCCCTCCCTTTCTGGCCTCTCAGGTCCCAGGAGACCCTTCACTTGGCCTCTACAACCCCTGCCGGCTCTCTCTGTCCCCAGGTCCAGGAGAGCAAAGATCAAGTTCTACTGTTAAAGTCTCAGTAGCTATAAAGATCTGGGTCTGAACCTCAGGTCTTCTCCCCTTGTGAAGAAAACCCTTCTGCCCTTTGTATTTCATATGCTCGGGTGGTTTCTGCATGCTGCTTGGTCACTGAGTCTCACAACTGGTAGTAAAGCAAACCTTTGTTTGTGAAAGTGAGACAAGATTGAGACATGCTGCCTAGTCTTCTTCAATCCAGTACCTCCTTTGTTGATTTTCTGGCCCATGCCCAGGGTTTTATGCACCCTTTGTCTCTGTCCTGTCTAAACTTTCTTCCCTAAAAAGAGCTAAAACTTACTCAGAGGTTAACAAAATGACCAAATTTTGCCTTAGAATATCATCTGTAAAGTCAATTCATTTATAATGGAGATTAACACCTTACATTTACCATACTAGAACACACCAAAAAAGTATTTCTGGATCAGTCAGTCATAAAAAAAAAAGGCTGTTAAAATTAAACTGTATTTTATCTTGACCCTAAGAATGTCATTAACTGGGGAGTAATTTACGAGGGTCCATCTTTCCCAGAAACCTTAGGCAAATCAAGGAAATGATGGATCATAAAAAGAAGGCAATACGGAGTAGCAAGACAAGTTATGTGTTCAGGATCATGTACAGAAATGTGGACTGTGTGAGGCACTGCTATACCTGTTCATTCATTGTTTCCTAATTGTCACAATAATCTAGTACACTGGACTTTATTCTTAAGATGAGGATACTGAGATTCCGAGAGGTGAAATAATATGGCAAGATATGAATTAATATAACATACTCTGGAGACAGAATTCAGGCCCAAGACTTTTTTCCTAGCTGTGTTTCTTCAGTTTTGAAAATACATGATGAACTGTGGAGGCTGAAAAATCACTGGTCTGAAACGTGGTTTGGGCCAAAGGGGAACTCTTTTAACTTGGCCCCAGAATCCTTAGAATCATTTAGAGCTGATATTTAAAGACTGATAAATTTCATTTAAAATTCAGAATCTTGCTGGGGATTTAGCTCAGCGGTTAGAGTGCTTGCCTTGAAAGCACAAGGCCATGAGTTCGATCCCCAGCACCAAAATAAAATAAAAAATAAAAAATAAATAAAATTCAGAATCTCTGACATTTGTTGAAAAAATGGGAAAGTGGGAAATACAGCAAAAAGGGGCCTGCCCCCTGCAAGGAGTGTTGGGCACTGACTTCCCAAGAGGCGATTCTGCACTTCACAACATCCTTGCTTTTCCTCATGTCTTCCTGATGTTTTCTTCCATAGATGTCACTATGTTGTCTGCTTTACCTTTATGTGTTTAGGATATTTAGTCATTTTGAAAGCTTTGCATGTGTTTTGAGACTGGGTTTCTAACCCTAGTTCTGTGAGCAGAGGATAATAAGTCACACTACCATCCTGGGTATGCAGCATCATGGTTGAAATCCCAACTGTGTGATGTTGTAGTTGTGTAACTTTGGAGAAGTGACTTGGCTTTTCTGTGTGTGTTTCTGTATTTATTAAATGTATGCGTCACTGGTACTTACTTCCAACTGTTATTCTTTATATTTATAAAGTATAAATAGCAGTACCTTCTTCTAATATATACACACATATCATATGCATATAATACACACATGTAATTTGTTAGCAATATACTTCCTTGAAGTCAGTATGTATTAATGGAAAACCATTCAATAAAGAGTGACAATACCTAGGAAAACAGTATTTGATAATTTATAATTTGGAGTCTGTCACAATACTGACATCAGCAGTAGTTTTAGGGAGGGCAGCAAACTGAAAATGTATAGAGAACTTTTGAGCTGTGAAGTTAGTTTATAAATGGAAAATGATATATCAGTTTTAGATCTAAGTCCACATAGGTGCTATATGGGACAATGAAGAAATCTAGATTGTGGTATCTACTGTATAATAGTTTACAAGTCATCAGATTTATAGTGTGTATAACTCTAGTATAAAATATTGTTTTTATTTTCATGCTAATGTCAAAATGTCTTGACAAACACAAATCATATTGTATTTCTTTATCACTTATCTCATTGTATTTAAAAAATAAATGCATGTGTCTAAAGCCAACTGATTCTCAATGAAACCAGCCAAAATCCGTTGAAGGAAAGAGGCCTCTTCAATAAATGTTGGCAGAGTCGGATCACCACATACAGAATATTGAAACTTGACCTCTATATCTCACCTGTACAAAAATTAACTCAAAATGGATCAAAAACCTAAATGTAAGACCTGAAACTCTGAAAATACTAACAGAATACACAAGAAAAACACTTCAATATATTGGTACAGGAAATGACTTTCTACACAGGATCCCAGAAACACAGGAAAGAAAAGCAAAAATTGACTAATGGAATTATATTACAAGAAAAAGTTTCAGCACAACATAAGAAACAATGAAAGGAGTGAATCATGTACAGGTACAAATTCTCTATAATGAATGTTATCATTATGTATATTTAAAATGTACCACTATTATAAAATTTAAAAAGGAGTGAAGAGACAATCTGCAGAATGTGAGAAAATATTTGCCAACTATTCATCTGACGGTAGGTAAATATCCAGACTATTTCAACCTAACAGGAAAAATCAAGCCATTCAATTAAAAATGCACAAATAACCTGAACAGACAGACATGTCTCAAAGAAAAAATATAAATGTTCGGCAAGCATGAAAAAATTCTTCATATCATTAGCCATTAGGGAAGTGCAAATCAAAACCAAAATGAGATGAGATTTCGACCTGGTTGGAATGGCTATTCTTAACAAACAAACAAACAAAAATGCTGGCAAAGATGTGGATAATAACAAATTCCTATTCATTTTGATGGGAAGCAAACTAATAAACCCATTGTGGACGAAAGTATGGAGGCTCTAATAAAAGTTAGATCTACCACATGATACAGCTATTGCACTCCTTGGTATGCATCCAAAGGAAATGAAGTCAATAACACACTAAGATACTCATCGACACCCATGTTTATTGTGACATTATTCACAACAGCTAAGATACAGAATCAACCTAGGTGTCTGTTATGGTTTATATCTAGATATCCCCCAAAGCCTTCTGAACTCATACATGGGGCTTTTATAAGGTTGTTGAATTATGGGGGTTTATGGCTGGCTGGCTTTTAGGAGGTCGGGTCTGGTCAGAAGAGGTGGGTCACTGGGGCATGGTTTGGGTCTTTCTCTTCTCTTCTCCTCCCAGGATGTCTCTCTGCTTCCTGACCACCGTGGCATAAGCAAGCGTCCTCTGCCAGGGCCTTCTTCCATGATGCCCCACCTAGGAGGCAGCCAACTGTGGACTGAAGCTTCTGCAAACTGTGAATCATAGTAAGTCTTTCCTGCTTTAATTTGTAGGTGTCAGGTATTGTGTCCCAGCAACTAGGAGGTAACTATGACAGTGTCCATCAACAGATGAGTAGATAAAAAATTTGGTAAATATGAACAATGGAGTATTATTCAGCCATAAAGAGGAGTAAGAGGCTGCCGTTCGTAGCAAAATGTATGGAATTTGAAGATATCATGTTATGTGTGATAAATTAACTCAAAAAGAGAAGTATCACTGGTTTTCTCATATGTTCTACTAAAACAAATCGACCTGAAAGTGGAATAGTGGTTATTAAAAATTGGAAAGGGTGTGTGTGGGGGACGGGTTGGAAATGAGTGATCAGATTTGATCCATGTGTGATCCATGCATGTAGGAAGTGTCACTAGGGATTCCATTAATTTGAGGAAATAATATGTTACTAAAACATTTAGAAATTGAGTGTCCCACAACTGCCTTTTCACTTTGAAATAACATTTTTTTAAAAATAAAATTTTAAGAGAGTCATATTTAGTGCAGTATTATGCTTAAAATAAACACAGTGAATGAAAAAATAAAATCTAAGTATTGTCATTGAATGAAAATTTATAGTTTTAAACTTTTGTATCTTTAATAATAATTATGACATTTTAAGGTCCAGCCTCTACATGGATTAAAGTTCAAACAATCTCAATTTAAACAATTATTAGGAATAAAGAAAGAATTCTAATCTTTAGGTTAATCTCTCAAAAGATGGAGATGGAGCTCAGAATCTGAGCATTTTTGTTCAAAGACCCACCCGTCACTTTGCCACTCATTTTAAACCCTAAATTACTTCCAAGTTTTCATCAGAAGGAATCATTAACCATTTCCTTTGTTTTATTTATTTTTTTTTTATTTTTACCAAGAACATGTATTGGTACATTGTATACATAATGATCATAATCAACATGGTTATTTTGGACCTGTACATGATACATCTTGGTTTTCCCTCCTTTCTCACCCTTCCCCTCCCCTCCCTTCCATTCACCCACCCCTCCCTACTTGCACATTTCCTTAGTTTTAGGTTGAAAAACTTGTCTTAGTCTTTTAGTCTTAAACCAAAACATTACATTCTTTATTTAGATCAAGTTAATTTTCTGGACTATGTCTAGTTCTCTTTTCCCAAGTCCCACTCCTTTCTTTACCTATCAGCTTTTGAATTCTGCCTTCAAAATACCAGAGATCTTGCACAGAACTAGCACACACTACATGACTTTAATTTTTATATCCAAGTGAGGAGGATTGAATGCAATCTAGGTTACTTTTAGTTGTTAAACCTGTCGGGTTTTTCCACAACCAGAAGCGATACAAATTCCCAAATGCATATTGTCAATACAGGCATCGTTTTCATCATTGTTAAGAGTGCCTTGGACATTAACACGGCCTTCATTGTTAATACTATCATCATCCACTTTTAAAAAATTGTTGGCCATGTGTCAGCTACCACACTATCTCTTTTACAAGGGTTACCTCATGTCCATGGAGTAGTAAGCGCCACAGTAAGGTAGAAACCAGTTCCTTCTACTTCATGGCCCAAGATGACCTCACTGACTTCAAGAGTTGGCCACATTCCACCCAACAGAAAGGAAAGAAGGGCTCAGTAGAGGGCATATCCCTTATTTAAATGCCATACCCTGGAAATGGTACATTTCTCTTTCTCACGTTGAATCAGTCTAGCTTCCAGGATTTTACTATGAAAGAAGACAAGGCTCTTATGGTTTGTGTCTAGATGTCCCCCCAAAGCCTCATGTGGTAAGAGGTCGCTGGATCATAGGTTGGGCTGGATCTAGAGTGTGTGATGCTGGGATTAAAGGCATATGATTACTAAATCAATCCACTGACTGGTTTGGCATTGCCCTAATCCTAGCGGCCTGTATCAGATATAAGGTCCGAGAAGAAGCTGGTTATCCCCTTGCTTGCTCTCTTACTTGCCTTGCTGCCTTCTGCCTGTCTGCCATGCCACCCTGCCTTGGATCCAGCTGATCATGGGCTGAAACCTCTACAAACTGAGCTAAATAAACCTTTCTTCCTTTAACTTTGGCTATTAGATATTTTGTCTCAGCAACAAGAGAAAAGTAACAAAGACAATGGCTATGACAGAATATTGACAAACCACTACTAAAGAGACAATATCGTATTATTTGTGTTTCTCCCCACATGTGGCATAGGACTTGATGTATAGTTTTGGTCAGTAAATACTTACTAACTGAATGAATAAGCCCTGAGATGTAAGAATGTCAAGTCATGATGAACTGTCCACCACATAATGGATTCATGAAGAGGTAGGATTTTTATCAGCCTCTGAAGACTGAGTTTAGTGGATGGATAGGGAGAATAGGCAATTTATGCTAGCTTGTCTTATGAGAAAAGACAGGGGTAGGGAGTGGATATGTTCCATCAGTTGCCTGGGACTATGTAGGGTCTGACAAGACACCTGTGGCTAGTCTTCTCTGAACTCTGTTCTTAAATCACCTTTGGGTCTCCGTGTTCATCTTAGCATCAGCAAGTTTTAGCAAGAATCCTGCTAAGTCAGTTTAGAGAAAATCCTCCTACCCCCATATTTGATTATACTTGATATCTGATCAAGTTCTTCATCTCTCAGCATGCCTCAGCTGTCTTACTACTCCAGCCCTTCTTCAGGAAGAAACCTGTGAGGTCTGTTTACTCATGGTTGCATCTCCATCCTTGATGTTTTCTCTTACTGTTTCTTGACTACAAATCCTTTAGAGTTGCGGTACTTGGGACTCAGCCTCGTTCCTTACTTGGACCTCTTTGCCTCTATTGTAAGAGATCTTCCATAAAATCTATTTTTATTGCTATGATTTCCCTCTACCTCTGGCTTTCTTTCAAAATACCCTGGGGATGGTCAAGCCTGGGAGGGTCTTTAAATGTAGACAATAGAACTTTAACTCCACTTGCTACATAAAACAGTGGGCTGCTACATGTTCTTGACTAAAGGGATGACATAATTCACAGCATCCTCTAATCTGGGTCCAGCAGCAGTATGTAAAGTGAGCTGGGGCAGGGGAAGAATGGTTTTAGTGTCAAGAGAAAAGAGATTCCTTCTTGGTATCAAGTATAAGTGGGATAAATCTTTAAAAAGGGGCAACAGAGGGACATAGAAATCATTTTAAAATGAAAAGCTGTTTTTCACATTAGATAATCAATCTGAAAAAGAATGATCAGTTGAACATCATAACAATCTGTTTAGTTTTGTAGGTTGGGTAATGATGCTGGTTCTATTTAAGAGGAAGTTGAAATAATTAAATGAAAACTTAGATGTCTTTGAGTGAAGATAATAGATTTATTAAAACTGGGGTAAGACTCAAACATCTAATTTGAGGCATTTAAAAAGAGTTAGAAATGTGAAGTACTGGGTGCGGAGAAGAGGGGGCCAGCAGATGTGGGCAGTGAGTTTTGCAAATGAAGAGGGAGAGTAGTTACAATCTCAAGCCCACAGGCCTCACCAGCTTCACGCAAGATGTAAATTCATTCCTTGCGGAGCTTAAAATCTCCTGGTGACAGGGCAAGAACACAGACTCACTGGTGTCTGACTTCCATCTCAGTCGCTGAGGTAACTGGATTTACTCCTGTCCTCTGTTTCTAACTAGTTTTGGAACTCCTGGCAGATCACATGATCACTCACAGGCTCCCTCTGAGTTTTGCAGGAATCTGAGGGGACTTCTGCGTCATCTGCTACCACCTTACACTTTTGTTTTAATGACTCTGATCAGGATTAAGTGATGTGCTACAGTGAAAATGACTAAATGTATCTTGTAGGACTTAGATGTTATAATTTTTAGGCTCAAAGTTTTAACTTTGGACTCATTGCTTAGACAGTTGCCAGAGTAACATTTCCAAAAGTTTAAATGCAATTAGATGTAGTAATTACATTTAAATACGTGCAGTATTTTATTTTACATTGTTCTCATGGTAAAACGAGTTTTCCTTGGTGGCAAGATCCTGAGTTACTTTGTCCAAGCCTGTCTTTGATCTCATCTTCTAGCTCAGGGCCCCACACTGGCCACTGCCTTCGCGTGCACCAATCATTCCCCCTTCTAGTTGGTTGTCAAGTCTCAGTGAAATCTTCTTGGATAGGTATGTGAGATAGGGCAGCCCTTTTGCCTGATCACTCTTCATTTCCCTCAGTCTATTGTATAAGTCTACCCTTTATTGGCAGTTACATTTTCCATGATTTAATTTTCCAAAGCAACCGTAGTCTGAAAATATTCAGTGGAAAATTCCAGAAATAATTCATACATTTTAAATTGTACGCTATTCTGAGTAGTGTGATGAAATTGTGAGCCATCCCATTTCATCCCACCAGGGACACAAATCATTCTCTTGTCAGGTGTGTACGCTCTATGGATGCTACCCTCTTAGTCACGTAGCCATCATGGTTATAATATGGACTCTGGCAGTTGTGCCATGCTTGTGTTCACATAAACTGATATAATGACCAAATACCACCTCACAGTGTCCGTGTTATCCACTTCAGTTTATCACATAGTCTCACATCATCCCAACGGTCAATATAGTAAGATAATGAGAGAGCAAAGTGAGAGTGAGAGGGGGAGAGAGAGATATTCATGTAGCTCTTATTATGGTATACTTTTCATAATTATTCTATTTGTCTTGGTTGTTAATCTCTTACTATGCCTATTTTAATTTTTGTGTGTGTGTGTGTGTGGTGCCAGGGATTGAACTCAGGGCCTTGTGCTTGCAAGGCAAGCACTCTAATCACTGAGCTAAATCCCCAGCCCTACTATGCCTATTTTATAAGCCAAATTTTATCATACATATGTATGTGTAGGAAAAAGAGGATATAGTGGGCTCAATACCATCTGCAATTTCACAGATCCACTAGGGGTCTTAGACCATCATCCCTGAGGGGCTACTGTTTTCAACTTTCTAGGACTTACAACTAATGTACTGTATGATTATTTGTACAATGTCCCAATTTTTTCTCCGAAGGGAAGAATTATGAGGATACAGATGTTAACACAAACTTTTAATATAAACCAGATCAATATAAACTGGTTTCCACAGCAAAGAACAGTGTTTGACACAGAGCAAGTATGAATATATGTTTTCATACATGGATACATTTGAATAAATGAGTGGTGGGGCAAAATCCAATCACTGGCCAGATGGTAAATAGTTTACTTCTTTTTGTTACACAAATCATTGCTTCTAGCTTGGGTGCACAAATGAGTGCATTTTAAAGCCTTCTATGACACTCCAACCAGAAATGGTAGCGTTCTCCTGTGATCTACATGCCTGCATGTTTTTAAACGTAATTCATAGCTTCCTGGACTTCAGTTTATTACTTACTGTGTACCTGAGTTTGATCATCTGAGAAGGAGATAATACCCCTTCTCTCATGGTGCATGATGAATGAAGATAAATTAGATAACCATGCTTGGTTCTTGGAATGTATTCTGGGTAGTTTTCTAATAAATGTTGCCTCTTTTTAACTAAGTTGCAGGCACTTGGGAGCAGGCATAATAAGTATGGATGTGGTGAAAGAGCAGACAATCTTAGTGCAGTGATAGGTGGAGCTGACTTACACAATGGCTTTCTTACTACACACATGGAAATGGATCTTGAATATTTTCATAGTATCGTGGCACCTCAGTTCACGAACTTAATTTGTTCCATGATTCTGGAAAAGATGGCCATGTTTATGTTTGAGTAGGAAAGATGGCCGCAGTCCTGTTCATCACCTGATGCAGAATTCACAGACAAAAACAAATTTTGCCAAATGCTTCTATTTGCAAACAATTCATTCAGGAACCAAGGTACCGCTGTACTGATGATTGGATAGCTTCCAGTAACAGCAGCAATGTGGGAATATTCCACACATACAGGAACTGGAGATATATTTCCATCTTGAAAATATTCTGAGTCTATGTGCTTGTTATTGATGATTTGAATTGGTCTATCCCAGCTGGGAGAAGGATGATATGTTACATTTTAGGCTTAAAAAGATATTCTAATGTAACTTTACCTGATCCCAAATTTTAGGCCTGTCAGAATGAAACTCAATCTTAATTATAATCATCAACAAGCATTACTTTTGAAGACCTCCCATGGATATTGGACTGATCAGATTACAATTACATAGCATGAGTTACTTGAAAAAATGAGCTAGAGAAATAGGTTGGTCCCTAATTCAGAGAAGAGAGATATAAAAGCAGAGAGTAGGCTGAGAGAGATCATCTTCAAGAAGATTGAAGACAGGACACAAAATCCAGAAGGGTTTTTGCTTCCCACATAATGTATAATCAGATCTTGGCATCAAAGGACTACTACGTTGCATTGGCTCAAACTTCTGTTGCCTCTTCTTCACAATGTATCTCTGCATTACATAATCTGTATGTGAGATACGGGTTGTACAGAAGACTCAACCAATTCTTCGATGGGAACAAAGGAGTCCAGCTGTCTCAGACCCATAATCTGGATTAACCAACGTCAGTCAGTGAATGCCCATGCACTTACTCTTAGTCAACAAAGGTGGTACTAGTAAAAACTCCCTGTTGATACTGATTTTCCACTATTGATGTAAAGGTAGCATGCTTTTAGAGTCATGTATATGAGCCAGATGATTGTACTCTGCGACGTTTATTCTACTCTTACTATACATAAACACTACTTTCACTTTACAGTTGCTCTAGTTAGATAATAACAAGCAAGACAAAACAAAACGACAAAAATGTAAAATAATTCCAAAGAATCATTTGGTATGAAATTTAAGCTAAATAAAGACAAATAAATATGCCTCATCGTATCTTAAAAGTCATGTCTAAATAGAAACTACTGAAAAAGGAAAGCATATTGAGAGGCTTTCTCGTCGTTCATTTTAGCAAGATATTACTGAGCATTTAATTTGAGGCAGGCATATGCAGACGCCTGCAAGAAGCTGAGTGCTTGGAAAAACAGATGTGCTGACAGAGAAGCACAGAACAAAACAGAAGGTAACAAGGTCCATGTTGGGATAATAAGCAGTGCAAAAGAGGAAAGTGGACAAAGGAAAAACGATTTTCATGGGATCTTGCCCCTATTGTTTGGTTCCATTCAGCACATTGATAATTACTCATCCAGCGTCTGTCTCTCCTCTAAAATATGAATTCCAGAGCAGAAGGGGTATGTGCATACTTTCACTGCGGCATTCTCAGGATCTGATTTTAGGGACAGGTTTTTTAGAGGTCTACAACTTGGAGCTGCCGGAGATGTACAGACCTTGGAAACTGGCCCAGGGATCCCCTTTGATTTAACATTTTGGAGTGAGCGCTTGACGAGCGGAGGAGCTGTTGACAGTTGCTTTCACCTGGTGGGCAAATAGGCAAATAGAATCTACCGCGTAGTTGGGAGAGGCCAAGAGGGCATGGAAAAAAAAAAAAATCCCATGGGAATGGAAAATAGAGCTTTTCAAAGCACCTGATGAAATTCTCACCCCATTCAGGCGGCGGAGGTTGAAGCGGGCACCTTCCTGTGAACTGGTGGCTGGGGCTGTCTGCCCTCCTAAGAGCTGATCTCACTCGGCCTCCTGGTTTGCGCAGCTGTCTCCAGAGTCAAGGTCATGCATTCTTTACTGACAATAAAGAAACTTACTTTCTTTCCTTTGCTTATTAATATTTTCCCTGTGGGTCAGTCGTCACTTACAAACACCGATCCAGGCACTTAATTTAAAGTTCAATGCACACTTTTGTATGCATGAATATTAGATGGACAAATGCTCTGATTATAGAAGTCCTTTATGGACATATAAAAAATTTAGAGAATTCAAAGATGAAGTGAAGACCATTAAAATCTACTCACACTCCTACAAGCAGATCAAACTTTTATAGTATTTAATTGATGTCATTCTAGAAAGTTTTAGTGTACAAATATATGTAAATATGTATGAAATGAAAATTAATAATATAACTGAAGAAAATGGAAGGTGTTCTCCCTTTTAAAATACAGTCTAAGAAAAATATATTTGAAAGGAAAGGATGAAACTTGGTTAGTTGTAATAGTTTGTCTTATGATCATCAAAATGTCTCTGATATGTATTTCTTGACTATTTGATTCATCAAAGATAGGAGAAAGTGTATTAAAGCTTCTTACAACGATAGAAGTTACCAGTTTTCTCCAGTATTTCTAATAGCTTTTTGATATCTAGAGTAAAGAGATCGATGGTCATTTGCTTTAAATTTTGATTGTGCTTTGATTGTACCGTGCTCTTGGTCTGACAATGCTCAGAACTGTTTGAAATCAGTATTGTCATCTCTAGTCTATTTCTGTTTGACTTTGGTGCATAATTTTTTCCTTTTTAATTTTAATTTTTCTGTCTGGTTCAGATGTATCTCAAACTTTAAAAACACTCTCAGTTTCCTTCTGTGGAAAGAAGGCAAAAGTAACATTACTTGAGCGGTTTTCTACAAAGACCAAACAAATCAATAGTTGTAAATGTTTGCAAGATGTGTGGCAGTGAATACCTGCTCCTCTTTATTACCTGGCATGTGCTCATTTCTTTTATTTTTCCTCATCCTAAGAATCTTGCCTTCTAATGGATAATTTAATAGATAATTGCTTTCATTTTTGTGAGTTTACTTGGTTGGTTTCAGGTATTTAATTTAGTTTAATACTTTGCTTAATAAAATACAGTATGTCTTATTTTCTGTCTTCAAATTTTTGGGGCAGGTGCTGGGGCTCAAACTCCAGGCCTTGTGCTTGCTGGGCAAATGCTCTGCCACTAAGTTAAATCCACCACCCCTGTCTCAAATCTCTGAAGTATGTTTCTTTGAATTTATTTTTTGAGGGATCTAAAAATTTTTGTTTAAACTAATGCTTATTAAAAAAAAAATAAAATAAGCTAATGCTTATTTTTAAAGCTTTTAGAAATATTTTTTCAGACTTTATTTCTTTAATTATCAAAACCAAGTGCAAAGACAGATCTATGATGTTTTCTCTGCCTTCTATATGAAACAAAATTTAAGATATCTGGCCCAGTTTGTTGTCTCCTATCATCCAATTAATACATGTGTACGTAGATGCACGTTATATGTGAACTTGGATAATAATTGCTACTATGCATAATAACTTTATGTTGCCAATCCTCTTCAAAAAATCATTTTTTGACTTTGGGTTTTCTAGAGTTAACACTATTTGCAACGATAGAGATCCAGTATTTTCCCTTACCAGTTTCGTGGTCAGTATCATCTGTTTTGTTAGATTCCTTCCCTAGGATTGAGCCCTTGATTTTTACTCACTTCACTCTTACCCAAAGAATTTCTTCAGTTATTTTCCTCATGTAGCCACATGGGTGGTTTCTTTTTCTGAGACTTTGTGTTGTATTAGATTTCCTATCTTTTGGCTTCATGTACCAAAGAAAACTAATGGGTTGTAAAAATTTATGCATCAAAAATTTTCTTCGTATCATAACTTTATGAATGCTTCTTCAATACATTCTGGAATTTCATGTCGTAGAAAAGCCTGATGATAGCTCCATTTCCCCCTTTTTAACAGACCTTTTAGTTTCTTTTCATTTTTACACTTTGTAGTGTAGAATCTTTTTCTTTTATCACTGTAATTGAATTTTCTTGACAAAATGTCTAGATTTCTTAATCTTTTTTATATCTTGCTTCAAATACTGTGATTTTCTTTTTATCTACTATCTTAGGGCACATTTGATGTATCAAAATTTTCTTCTCAATTATGTAATTACTTCTTTCTTCTTTAGTTGTTCTGGTTCCCTCCAGGGGGCTGGATCTAACCTTTTGCTGGTTTCTCTTTCTCTCTCCTCCACATCTGTCAGCTTCTCTTCCATGATACCATTCTCACAATCCCTACTGACATACACATCATGCCCACCGATTCAATTTTCTTGTGTCCATTTTCCTCATTAAACTTTTCTAAGGGTATTTTTATTTTAACATCTCAAGTTTTTGAACTTTCCCCATCTTCTCTTACTCTTTGATTATCTCAACTTTTTGTCCTTCTATATCACTCAATTATTTTATTCTACCTTGCTTCCCTTTTATATCACCCTGTTATCTCCTAGACCTGTGATGTATGCTATTTTCACAGGGACTGTGGGTTCCTCCCTCTCCCTAATGATATTTTAATAGAATTTACTGCTTGGCATTTACATGATTCTCTATCTTGTAGGAGGATGACACAGAACTATTCTCTGTAGGAACAAATTTCTCATATCCATCTTTGCCTTTCCCAGCCTGTGGTCCAAATGGGAACCATCAACCTAAAGTTCAATTTCTCCCTGTCATGCATCTCTTGCCATCTCTTGCTCCATCCTTTACGTGCTGCCCTGAATTCCAAAAGCTGTGCTCCCAATGAATTTCCATTCTGCCTGTGCTTCTTCCTGTGGAAAATTTCAGCCTGGGTTTATTTTATGATTTTTCTCAAGGAGCTAAAATTCTCCCATTCAAAGTCCTGCTGAATTTTCTGCATCTTATCATACTACTGATATTCACTGTAATAGGAAGTAAACTAAAAGTCAGTGAATAATTGGGAAATAAAGATCTCTCTTACTATTTTTTTTTTCCAGCTGGACAGGGCTACTTTGGCTCATAAAGATTCATTACAAGCTAAGCCATGGTACATTTTTTTTTAAAATTCAGATCATTCATATTACAATTTTGTGAAAATACTACTCAGATTTTGAGGGTAAGCTGCTGGCCAAAATGAGTTGGGGTATTTTCCCTCAACATTTCTATTTGTTTGCATTCAGATGTTCAAGTTGTCAGTAAGCTTTTCACTGGGAAGTTGGAATAATTACAATGAAGTCTATTAGCTAAAGTCCATTTTTCAAAAGAAATCAATACTGCTGGGAGGTGGTGGTAGTGATGGTGGTAATCACAGTATGAAAGCTTCATAGTTGTGGTGGTATAAAATACTTGGTGTTTAAAAATTTAAGGGACTTGAGAGATTTACAAAATTGAGAGTGTAAGAAGCAAGAAAGGCATTTCATACTATATGTTAGTATCTTTCAGTATCTGAGTCCTGATTGAATACATGAAAACATCAGGGAAGAGGAAAAATCCCTAAGAGACAAATGAAGATATTTGAAGTTTTATAAATCTATGTAATCATAATCTCATTTTAAGTTAGACTTCACTAAAATGGTTTTGGCTCTCAAATGTTTAAACACTCAACTCTTTTCTATTTTGATGTGTGTGAATGCTGTCTAAGTAAAGCAGTTTCAAGCTTATCTATTTTCTGAGTATTGTACAGAGCAATTTGTGGTTTGAGTACACTCTTAAATAAGGACAAATGCTTCTCTGTTTATGTGGTTTGGTCAACAGCATGTTTGTAATTAGATGTATAAGCTCTTTCCATGTCAGCAATTTGAAGAAGCTCTGATGATTTTATTTGAGAACTTGACTTTTAAAAATATAGCCCCACTGTTTCAATTCTTCATATTCTCCATTTCTGTTACATATTTTATTGATGATCACTTGCTTCACGTCACTTCTAAATGATTACTTTGCTTAAAACTGAGCCCGATGAATTTTAGTAGCACCAAAATATTAACTTATTAAAACTGGTGACATGAAGTCTTTTTGCTTTTATCGTATTGGTTGCTAAGAAAATCATCAGCTTAAGCAATACCAACTGTATTTCAATAGACAAATTAATCTTTTCTTGAAAGCCTCATCTAATCTCCCTTGTTTGACATGAAGTTTTCTGCCTTGTAGGCATTTGTGATCTTTTGGCAGTAAAGAAGAAATACGATCTTTATAAAAGTAGAACTTTAAGTGATTTTTTAAAAGTAGGAACACATAAATGTTCTAAAAATAAGATTGACTCTACTTGAATGCAAGTTTCAGAGGGAATGGATTTATAAAGTATTTATTTCTACTACAAATACCATTTGGTAGAAAAAGCCCTTTCTTATACCGGGCAGAGAATAGCACAGAAACAGCATAGTAAAACATTAATTTGTGAAAAATAGCATTGCTATTCTTTCAGACTTTGACCTTGAACAAAAACCTGTTTATCAAGATATTTTTGTCTGTAAAGTATATTCATTCTTTCGATCTGATTTGGAAGGTCATTGTGAAGATTAATAATGCTTTTCATGGATAAGTCCTGTATAACTTCTTTTAACAGGAGAATATGAATACTTTACTCTTTAACAAAATTACAGCAAACTGAAGTAGCCCAGACTCTTATCCTGCCAGCTGTTGCCTCTCACTAGACAAGGAAGTGCAGGAGAAAAAAAACAACTGGGCGTGCCTTTCCAGTCTGCAGCAATTTCTTGAGGACCATCTCAACATGAGTCACTCTGTTCCTAATTACTCTAGGCCATGCTGTCTGTCGGCTCTCATGGTTTCCCGGGAATTTGCGGCCAAAGAAACATGTTTGAAGTTATGCCTCAGTGTGCATGGTTCCTTTCCAGCTGTACCACACACACTCAAGTGGCAGATGCTTGGATATCCTGCAGCAACCTCTCCCTAACCCATGACTTCCATCAAGTGAACATCAGTGTTATCCCAGTGGACCAATTGTGTTTTAGAATTTTATGTCTGGCCTTGACATTTCATGTGAAGTAGAGCTTGAGGGAACCACCAACATGAACTAGGATATAAGGAGATGTCTCACAGTCATCTTCAAAGATAGAAAACATTATCTCTTTGGAACTCTGAAGTTTGGATGGGGATGTAGACTCAGAAATACAGAAGAAAACAGTAAAGATGTGATCCTTGCTTGAACTGTGGACTTCTTTCCAAGTAATCATGGAAACAAAGCTTTTGTAAAAAAGAACGGAGAATGGAGTGAAGGGAGGGGAGAGGAATGGGACAAAAAGAAGCAACAAGATATATCATGTACAAGTACAAATCCTCTATGATGAATGTTAGCACTATGTACATCTACAACGTACCATTAAAATAAAATTAAAAAAAAAAGAAGATAGACAGTAAATTAGTGAAGTGTTAAATATGATTGGATTTAGATTTAGTATACTGGTGCTGCACCACATAAAATTTTAACCAGAATTTTTTGAAAAAAGAGTACAAAATTAAGTATGAAGAGAATATTTATTTTTAAAGAGGAAAAGATTTGGAAAATACTTAGAATAGGTAAATATCACAAACACAACAAAATCCTGAAGAATACACTCATTTAAAAAAAAAAAAAACTCCTCAACATACTCCTAAATATCTTTCTTCTTCCCCATTATTTATTACTGTATGTTTTCTTGCTCCTGCTTTCTATGACAATTTTGGAAAATTATCACAAAAATAGACAGATAACTGAGATTCCCTTTAGGTGCTTGTAAGAAAGATTTTTGTTTCAGAATATTGGGATGCACAAAGTATGCAAATTCTCACTAAGGACATCAAACTGTTTGCATTGCTACAATAGTTTCTGCTCTACATCTAGAATTTCTAATACACTTTCTTTTGCATGATTCTTATCACCTGAAATCTACCTCTAAAATGAATCATCAGTAACTTCAGGATTTATGAAGACTATACATTATATATAAGTCTGTTTTGTGTTGTTGTAACAAAATACATGAGACTAGATACTTTATAGAGAATAAAGATTATTTAGCTCAAAGCTCTGCAGCACAGGAGCATGTCACTAGCATCAGCTTCTGGTGAGGGCTTCATGCCGACTGGCTTTAATGCTCGACCATGTGGGAGAGAGGGAGTAGTGAGGGAGGAAGCAAGAGAGTGAGCTGGGCCAGATGAACTTGTTTTCGAACAGGCTGCTCTCAAGGTAGCCATTCCAGTCCCCTGTAGGAGTAACTCATCCTGAGGGATGGGATTGAATCGCTTCCCATGGTGCTATCTCCAGTGATGATTTAGTCACCTCATACTAAGCACCACCTCATCAGCATCCCACCACCTCTCAGCATGGCCACATTGGAGACCACACATCTGGCATGTGAATGCTTGAAGAGACAAGCCATGTCCAAAACCATAGTGAGGCTAACTTTGGATATGAAGAAGGTCTAACTCCAACGTTGGGGATTTGAAGAAGGAAGAAAAGTAACTAAAGAGTAATTACATTAATGCAACATAAACAGCAAAATACTGGAATGGAGGAGGAATGATGGGGAAGTAACATGAGTCACATTTTTTCTAGGTTCCACTAAACAATGTATATATCTCACAGAGTATAAGGACTCGAGATAAATTTTATGACCCTGATTTTACAGATTAGGAAAGCAAAGCTCACAAATTTTTACCAACTTGCTCAGGTTCACAAAATTGATAACACTGGAGATGGTATTCAAATCCATGTCTACCTGAATGAGAACATCAGGTAGATCTTGATGAACATTTTCATCAAGAAACATTTGTTATTTGCCTGTTTGTATATATCATCCTCCAAGAACTTGGGGTACAAGAATAAATAAAATATATCTGTATCTTCAAGTCTGTTAGTGTTTTCCAGGGATAGTACTTACAGAATCAACATTTTTCTTGAATTTTTTTTCGTTTGTTTTTATCAACTGGAGAAAGGAGAAAAGCGACTTTAAATCAGGAGATCTGAAAGAGTAAAGACAAGAGTCTCTGGTAGGGAGAAGTATCAGGAATGATTCCTCAAATCACCAGAGTTGGGACTGAATCGCTATTCACTAATATTGCAGCTGGATCACAGGCGTCAGAGTAATGGCAGGCAAAATTGCCATATCATGGGCAGCTCTTTTGCCTTTCCTTTTGCTATTTTCATCTTTCAGTATCCTTATGTTAGAGAAAAGAAATATAAACAAACACAAAAATTCTATTTCAATGTCTAAGGACTTCCATAGCATATTCCTCAAATCAAGTTAAATAGATATTGGTCGAGGGATTGTTAATTCAGATTAATTGTTGTTACTTCTCTGGTATGTAGACACTAGTGTAGTTTCCTAGAAAGCAGGAAGCACTTAGTAGAATGTCATGCTCCTAGCTCATGCTTTCAACTAATTTAATGATAGCGATGAAGATGAAAGTGAGTACTGCAGTAATGCACATTTAACAATATTTGTTCCATTACTATAGCCCTTGATTATCTGAAATGTGAACACAGTAATAGATGCCATTTTGATTTGCGCTCTAGGACAAGTAAAATAGTTGCATGTCAACCAGGATGAAATATATAGAATGTGTTAAACCAATCTTGTCATTTAATTTCTGATGAATTACTAGTGATCACCCTTCCTGAAATATGTCAGTTTCTCCTGGTAGAACACTACGTATTGTCATTATAGCCAGTACAAATTGCTGTCTAAATGTATGCTCAATTTAACAACTGTCTGTTAAAGTTATCTACACATTGCAATATCCATTATACAAAAGAACCCCTTCAAGCATTGTGGCGGAATTGATTACCAAAATGATTCACAAAAAGGGAATATACTTTGGTTCTCCTTATAAAGCCAGCTCATATGATAGTTTGGAAATTAAGCATTGTTATAGCAAGAGGATGGTAAAATTTTGATCTGGTAGTAAAAGTTTTAAAGAGAGAGAAGGAAAGAGGGAGTAATGGAGAAAGAGAGGGAGAGGGAGAAGACAAGGGAGAGGGAGGAAAAGAGAGAAAGAAATAAGAATTTTTATGTATTGCGTAGCGGTTAAACCCTGTGGTCTCAAATGATAAAAATAAAAAAAATGCCTAACAGATGTTTTGAAATTTAAATTAATTAGCAAGGTATTATTACGGATTTTTAAAATGCTGACAGGGGAATATAAAAGGTTGTGTGCTGACATATTGGTATGTAAGATATTTAAAAACAAAAAACATAAGCAGGTTCAGTTAGATGTATTTTGTTCACAAACAACATATTAATTTAGACTATTAAGTCACAGGTTACTTAGGCAGGTTAGAGAGGGTGTGGGCTGGGAGCAATTAGGGAGAAGAATCAGCTACATCAAGTATTCCAGAGAGAAAATGTGGTTGCTTGTAGAATAAGAATATAAATAAAATACTCCATATACTACATTTAAATAGTCTGTTGAAACATTATAAATAAATAAAAATGAAGCGTATGATGGAATTTTCCAACAATTCAGCTCTTTTGAATTAAACTGAACTCAATTCAGTAAATATACATCAAGCACCAATATGTACCTGGCACTATGTGCATGCTGTAATAAATATGGTGACTTCTAACCTTTTAAAAATAAATGCTCATGGAAGTATTGCACCTCCCCTGCATGTACTAAGTATATACTTGTACATAACATGTGGTTGTATTAATTTACGTGAAGCCATATTAGACAGGCTTAAGAACCAGATAGACCTGGATTTGAGTCTGGGTCTGTGAATTGTTTGTTTTGTCACATTGGGAAACGTATTTAATCATTCCATGCTCTATTTGTTACTTCTGTAAAATGAGGATAAGGACATCTGCTACATAGAATTGTGAGAAATAGGTTTAGCTTTAGCTCAGGTCTGGTGTTTAGGGAAGTCTGAATAACTGAGGTCATTTGCCTACTTGCTTGTCTGCTTTACTAGATGGCAAGTCCCTGGAGATCGCCTACGTCATGGACTAAACTCTCATTTATCTTAAAATCTCATTCATCCAGAACAATGTTTGATGTTTAGTGTGCACGTTCCATTGTTTTATTTGACAATGAAGGACTAAATAAATAATTTTGAAAAATTGCCATTCTTACCCGCAGTACACATGTTTAATTTACAGATTTACATTGAAATACTAAAAAATGATAATTACGTGTGTACGTACACACTACTTAATCACTCTGTGGTGTGACGAAGGATACTTTTTATTTTACTGTGAAATTCTTTGTCTTGATTCTAGACGTTCAGAACTAGAATTTTGTCTTGTAATTTTATATCATTTGAAACATTGAGAAGAAAAGAGGAGATAATATCAAAATATTAAGTAAACATAGGAAATTATTGAAGATGCTCCTTTAAAAACCACAGGATACACTAAAAGTTTTTGCAAACTCACTGGGCATGTCTAAAGCAGATATGTAAGAAATGGCAGCATTTACATTGAAAACTGGCTGGGAAATATGAATGGGGCGGGGGGCTGGGAATTGAACCCAGATTCTTGCAATGAATTTTTCAAGAGATTGAATGAACAAGAAACTAGAATCCTGATTTGCCTAAAAAATCTGTATTTATTCAAACCTTCAGCAAAACCTCTGATAAGTTTTGTTTAATTCAAAGAACTCCGTATTTACTCGTGTTTTGTTCAGTTTATCTCTACCCTTGAACTGATGGTTGCTGCCTAAAAAATATCTTTAATAATGTGCTCAGGACCAAGACAATGCCTTCTTATTGATGATGCCGGCAATGTCAGTACATTTATGTTGCTAATTTTTACAGTCTACTTTTTTACTACTGTATAGACAGCTTTAGTGTAGAATAGTGAAGCAGTGGGGTTTTCATACCTGAAAGAATCCAAGTTATAGGTCTTCAGTCAACTTCAGGTGTAGGCACAGAGTTCTTCAACAAGCCAGATTGATTCCTTTCTACTTCTACTTTGTAGCAATTTACATAAAGTGGGTAAAGCAACCAAAATGTTTTCTCTATCATTTTTGCTAATGACAAATCTGTGGTTTTCTTAGGAGCTAAGATATGGACTTGACCTATATGTAGTCTTGGCTTCTAAATATGGTCCTTGCCCTTTTCCTCTCTGGCACTGTTCCAATCCTCTGTTTCCCAGCCCCCATGAACTAAGCAGTTTTGCTCCACCACTCCCTTCTCTCATGATGTTTCTGCACAGGAGCCAGTCAACCATTGACCATGGACTGAATCACCTTAAAACCATGGACTGAATCCCCTTAAAACATGAGCCAAATCAAACCTCTCCACCTTGAAGTTGTGAGTATTGGGTATTGTGTTTGGCAGAGGGAAAGCTGACAAACACAGCTTCAAAATCACAAGAGGCCAAACTCCTTATTTTTTTACTTTTCTAACTTCAATGAATAATTAGCCAAGCTCCATATATATCTATATTTTGGTCTATCTAAACAAGAAAGAGACAAAGAAGAAATGTTCTATTCTTTTGAAAATGTTTTCTCAAAATTTCACATAATACTTTGGTTACAGCTCACTGGCTAGACTGTGAACACGTGGAGATTTCACAGCTGTAAAGGAAGCAAGAGAATATGATCTTAATTCCTTAGAACCACATACTAAATAAAAATTATTGGAATCTATTGCCAAAAGGAATGAATGAAATCAGGGATTAATAGTCTCTACCTCAAGGATGTCATGAATTAAATAAGATTCTAAAAAATGTTTCAGAATCATTCTTAGGTGTTCATCAAGGGTCATAACACATAGTGGTTTCCTAATAAATTATTTGATGTGCTCTAAAATTGAAAATATAAAATAAAATGCCCTTTTGACATAAAGTGGAGAAACACTATATTCAACTATTGAGTATTGAAAGATCTTTTATGCATGTGGTGACAATAATTTTCAGTAAAAATCAGAACACCAGACTTGATAAATGAACATACTAATAAGTTGTATAAAACAACTAAATATAAGTAAAATTGTTCTGAAAATTTATGGTTTACAATCTTTATGCCTAGACTCTTCAAATCCTAGGCAGAAGATCAAGTACTTGTTCTTCAGTAAATATAAAGTTATGTAGGGTATAAAGTACAATTGAATTCACATTACTGTATTAATTTTAGAGATGCATTACGAGTAAGGGGTAAGACAGTTGATTTCAAAATGAATTACATTACACATAAGAAGAAAACAAGAAAGTATAATTACATTAGAAGTGTTAACATTTCTCTGATGGAAAGTGTCATCCTTATTAGCAAAATACCTCTATAATATTTTGGGGTAGAATTTAGACATACAAGAATCTATAAATGGTATATCGCTAGAGTTTTGAGCATACAAATATACTTAGAAAAAGAGATGTCACTAATTCAGAATCTTTGGTGGAATACAGGAAAATTTCAAGAATATAGATTGAAAAACAGCATGAGATGGAAAAACATGAGTTGTAAACTTTGTAAGCTCCTCCTCTGGCTCATAAATCTTGGGTAATTCCATGTAAATTCTTCAAATACTTTTAATGAGTAAATTTTGACAAAGATATTGTAGGGCAAACAAGCAATAAAATAACACGAGGACATAGAAAGATAGAAATGCATGAAGAAATGAGAGTTTTGAGAACTTGCTGAAATCTGGGGAGGCCTAGAATTCTTCAGGTGACAGAAATGAAGTCTAAGTCAACTGACTTAAATCTATCACTGCCAAAGATGTGGTGGATGATATCTAATATCTGTGTCATTTATTTTTTTCTGTTCCATGTTTTCAAAGTTTCTTTTTTGGAACTGTAATAGGTTCACAGGGAGTTGGAAACATAGTACAAGATGATACTATGTACCTTCACCCACTTTTCTCCACAGTCACATCTCTCATTGGTACGATGTGTCTGTGCAGTTCATGTCCATTTATCATATATGTGGGTTCCCGAAATTGCCACTGTAATTAAAATACAAAACTATTCCATTACATACTCATCCCCTTCTTCCATTATTTTATTAACCTCCAGCAACCACTAATTTCCTTTTGATCTCCATAATTTCCTCATTTCCAGGACAGGATATGAATAGAGTTATACAGTCTGCAAACTTTTTGAGATTGGCTATTTCTCTGTCAGCCTGACATACTGGAGGTACACCCAAGTGTGTGTGACTGTATCAACAATTCATTTGCTTTTGTTGTTCAGCAGTATTCCATGGTATGTTTGCACCACTATTTATGTTTTTTAAAAACTTTCTATGGCACATGTTTGCAGTACATAGTGATTACATCCATCATGGGGCATTATTGCATGTACATAATACATCTTAATTCCTTCTTCCCCTTCCTTCTCTCCCCCCTCCCCTGTTCCCCTTCCTATTTGAACATTTTCTTCCTAGTTCCCAATATCTATCATCCACTTTTGGTCCTTACTTGTGGTTTTAGTTTCTCAGACAAGAGAAACAATGTGATATTTGAACATGTGTGTCCAATTTACTTTACTTAAAAGTATGGTCTCAAAGTGCGACCACCGTTTATTTCACCATCTACCAACTGAAAGACGTTTTCACTGATTTTGATTTTGATTGCCATGCATAAAATCTGCAAGGAACATTTCTGTACAGGTTTTTGTGCAGGTATATGTTTATTTATCTGGGAAATAACAGAAACTAATCTTTTGTTTTCCATAATTGGTTTTAATTTATATTTCCCAGTTACCAGTGAGGTTCAGTATCTCCTTATGTGTTTATCATCAAGAGATAATCTTGAAGTGTCTCTTTATAACTTTTATTCATGTTTTAATTTTTAAATAATTACTGACTTTGAGAATCATTTATATATTCTAGTTATGAGTCAGATATATGAGTTGAAAATGTTTTTTCTCAGTCTGTTGCTGGTATTTTCATACTGTATTCATTTTTTTTTATTACTACATGTTTACAGTACATAATGATTACAATTATCATGGGTAATTGGTACATGTACATAATGTATCTTAATTTATTATAGGTTCTTTGGTAGAAAGAGTATTTTTGACAATTTTATTTTATGTTTTTGAGACAGGGTCTCACTATGTAGCCCAGGATGGATGCAAATTCATGGTGATTTCCCTGCCTCAACCTCCCAAGTGCTGAGATTACAGGCATGTGCTATCATACCTGACAATAATTTAAAAATTTTAATGAAGTCATTTTATCTAGTTTTCTTTAATAAATGGTATGTTTATGTCAAGGCTAAGAACTCTATTTTAAAAGTCATTTCCTGAAAGGATTTTCTCATGTTATCTTCTAAAACTTTCATAGTTTTATGTTAAAATCTGTGATATGTTTTAAAGTAAATTTTTTATTTTATGTATGTATATATATATATATATATATATATATATATATATATATATATATATATATATTTAGCTTGAGGTTTGTTTTAGTTACTTTTCTCTTGTTGTTGGGACAGAATACTCGACACCCAAAGTTAGGGGAAGAAAGGTTTATTAGCTCACAGTCTGCAGAGGTTTCAGTCTATAGTCCGCTGGGTCCGAGGCAGGGCGGCATGGCAGAGGCAGGGCGGACCGGCAGGGCAGACCGGCAGTCCACCGGCAGCAAAGTAAAGTGAGGAATCCAAGGAATGTGTGCAAATAAGCAATGCAAACAAGCAGCTAATTAGCTTCTTCCTGTATCTTTTATCTAGTAGCACTCCCACCCTTAAATTTAGTTTCACATCCTTGATCCCAGCAGAACCATGCCAAACCGATCAGTGGATTAATTTAGTAACTGCACACTCTAGATCCAGCTATCTCTTACCACATGAGGCTTTGGGGGGACATCGAGACACAAACCGTAACAAGGTTCAACTTTTTACCTATGAATATCCAATTCCTCTAAAACCATTTCTTAAAAGGACTATTCTTTCCCCATGAAATTACTTTTACAACTGTATTAAGAATCATTTGGCCCCACCATTGTGAGGCTATTTCTGAATTCTCCATTTTATTCCATTTAACAAGTTAAAAAGCCTTGATTGTTGGAGATATGTAATTAATCTTCAAACTTGACAGAGTGATTTCTCCTAAGTTATCTTTCATTTCCTAATTGTTTAAGCTATTTTAGTTCCTGTGCCTTTCTTAAACAGTTTAGAATAATCTTATCTATATTTTAAAATATCTTGTTTGTTTTTGGTGAAATTTGGGTTAAGCTTATGTAAAAATTTGAGGGGACCAGACTTGTTTGCTAGATTGATTCTATCAATTTATGAATGTGCCACCCTCCATTTTTTTAATAAATCTTTGTAATTCTTTTCATTAGTATTTTGTAGTTTTTGGCACAGGAAATCTATAAATATTTTGTTAGATTTACACCTAAGCATTTCATTTTTGAGTGATTGTAAAATTTATTGTGTTTCTAAATTGCTTCCACATGTGCATTGCTAAGTTATTGAAATATGGCTTTTGTGTGTTCATCTTTTATCCTGTTTACTTACTCTACACAATTTTAGTTCTTTGAGTAGTTCATGTATTCTTGAAGGTCTTCTCTCTAGGCAGCCATGTCATTTGCCAACAGGGACAGTGTTATTCCACTCCTAAATCTGCGTGCCTGGTGTTTCTTTTCTTTACCTTATTATTCAGATTGGAGTGTTCAAAATTATGTTGAATAGCAATAGTAAGGATAGTCTAGCCTAATGCATGGTGTGATGGGCAAAGCACTCCAATTATCACCATAGCAATGATGATGGCCACTGGTTTTTATTTTTTTTAATAAGTATTCTTTGCTAAGTTTATAGAATTTCTATCTGATTCTAGCTGACAATTTCTATCATGATTGTTCATCAGATTTTATCTAATGTAAGTTAGCTCTAAAATGAAGTTGTCATTTTTATATCTGGCTTGTTAATACATGAGTTAGTATTGACTTTTGGTACCTATCCAGCTTTGAGCCTTCGACATATACTGCAGTTGATTGTGGTATATGATTAAGAATATTGTTGTATTCTATTTGCTAATATTTTGTTGCTATATTTTTGTTTGGTGTTTACATTTATAAATTACATTGGATTGGTTTTTTTGTCATTTGTCTGTTCTGTCTTCACCTGCTTTTAATATCAGGATAATCAATACTCATTTCAAGATGGTGACTGATTGCATTTGGGGAAAGTTCATGAGCTAATTGGTGAAAAACTATTGAAGGAGGCTCAAAAACTATTGAAGTTGCATGGTAAGCAAGGATTTTGCCCAAATAAGTATTGCGTTTTGTGACTGATGGTTAACTGTGACTGTCAAGTTGGATGGCTTGAGAGGTACCCTGGAGGAGATTAGTAAAGGACACTTAGGTTACAGCTCGGTACTACACCTGGCCCCTGACTCCTTCGTCTGCGGCTCCTTCCCTGTTCTCTGTTTCTCGGATGCACAAGTTGAGTAGCTTTCCTCTTCCAACTCTACTACTGTGATGTTTCTTCCTGGCAACTATTAGATTATGGATTGAAACTTCTGAAACCATGAGTCAAAGTAAGTCTCTCCTGGAGTTGTGGATGTCAAGTATTTTGTCCCAGCAAAAGAAAAGCTGAACAATACATTGACAGAACAATCAAGATCTTGTCAGAGGAGACTCTTTGTCTAGATAATTTGTTTGCAGGAATTTCCTGAAATGAACAGTGAAGATTTTTTTTTTTAATTTTATAGGCTTAACATATTGAAGAAGAATTTCATGGAAGAAATAATATCACACGATGAACGTAGTCTCAGTGCTCTGTCACGGTCATTAAGCTTTTTGGATATATGTGAACTCAAGGTCAAAGTGGTTGAAAATATGAAACTATACTAGAGTTAAAAATATCTATACAAGAAATCCATCCACCTATACTACTATGACAGTATCATTCTCAGAATCTAGCAAAGGACCTCACAATGAATATACTTGGATGCTAAATTCATGTTTTCTTTGGATCATGGACTTCCCTATCATATTTACCATTTTTAGGGGATTGTTGCATTCAGATGATTGTGGGTATGTTTCTCCCTTTGTTTATGAATTTCCAGAGGGTAAAGCGTTCTTTTTATTCAACTGTCTCTCGACTTCCATTAACTACCACATCTGCTTTCCTACCAAATGCCTAAACAAAGTACACAATTTTTGAAGTAATGAAAATTTAATGATGATGTTTATTAAGGTCTTCTTAACCTTCATATTTTGTATGATTTAATAACAACTTGGAAGAAAGAAACATTTTATAGTTTTTATTTCACTTAATTATTTTTTTAGTGTGTATATCATACAATGGAATACAGAGTATTTTTACTTCAAGGTGATTTTATTTTAGATATAGAGTCATTGAAATATGGTTTCTATAGAAACTGTATAAGCTTAGTGACCCTTAAAGATAGACTTGAAAACATTTACTTTCACAAAAATAATCTCTGTCCTTCCTTACCGTGCCATGACAGTGAATTTCAGTATTTTATATTAAATCTAATATAACCACTGTGAAGTAGATTTTTAAGGAAAAATATTCTCATTTAGTCAAAGAATAAATGTCACCTCTTATGATAGAGGTAGGATTTGTAAGGATATTTTTTGATTAGTTTGCAGTTGCATATAACATCTTCATTTTATACTCAAAATTTGAGGTCAGTGTTAATGCCTAGTTTAGGATTCTGGGCTTTATGATCTTATCCTGAGGATATTTAGAGACTATATCTAAAAAATTGAATTTGAGAAACTTTTATCTTTCAGAAGAAGCACATCTAAATCGTTTATACATTCTTCATTTGTTTGATTCTTCATTTGTTTGATTCTTCATCGATCTAATTTTAATGCTAGAAGCTAATTGGAATTAAATTTAGGGAAAAGTCAATGTTTATAAAAAATCAAGACCTTAGCTCATAATAGCTTTTCAATTTATGATAAATATATATGAGAATTTTCTACTGAATATTTAAACCTTGTATTGTGTGGTAGAAGCAAACAAAGGGCCATTATGTTTTTCAACTCTTTTCATTAGGAGATGAAACTATTTTTTCACCCTTTGACTTTGAATTTGGCCATATCACTCACTTAAATGCAGCCTTAGCAATGGCGGATATAGCTTTTGTGAATTCATAGGCAATCCATAGAATTACAAAGACACTAGTAATAATCAAAGCACTATCACTTTTACTAAAAGTCAATTAGTTCAAATTGGAAAATATTTTGGGGTCTCCGTTATTTTAGAAGTGGAAAGGAAACAGAGGTATTCCTTACATCCTTCTTTTTCTCAAGGGAACAATCTTTCAGAAGGCTGAGCCAAAAACCATGGAGAAAAATATACTTGGAAATCACTACTTGTGAATAGAATCCATCTCTAATTATGAGTACTTGTTTTTCCAAAATAATGTGAATTGATATCAAATGCCTGGCTAAATTTCAGAGCTACTTTGGATGAGTGTCTTCCATACTTTCTGTCATGGAATGGGCTTGCCTAATATCCAAATGTGCAAAGTGAATTGTCTTTTTTATTTCACATGTCTTTGAATCAATAGGAAATGAACCATTAGAACTAGCTCCATTTGAGACCAGATACAGATCATGAGATACTAAATTCTGAGACTGATGCTAAAATATGCTAATACTTTTTTAAATGTGTGGGCAGGGTTTTGTAAGTGGGAAGAATGGAAATAGTTGTGACCATAAATTGGTGACTAAACAGGATATACTATTTTTCAGCTCCTTTTATGAAGAATATAGAGTATTTCTCCATTCATGTGATCCACTTTAATCAGTGGCATATTAGGAAATATTACTTAAGCAGAACCTCCAAAACACTTCTGCACTGGGATTTTCCTTGTCTCGATGTGTTTTGAACAGAGTTACCCTAAGAGAACACCTGTGATCAGTCTGCAGGCTGTTGATAGTTACATAGTCTAGTCATCCTTTTCTCATTAGATGACCCCAAGCATGTGAACAAGGTATTCTGGGACAAATCAGAAAAACCTCACATCAGTCGAAACTTATTTTCCCATTGAAAACTGATGGCAGATGCATGGACGGACCCAGCTGACAAGCGATGAGACATTTCACATGAGTTCTGACTTAACTGCCAATCCACAGAATCATGAAAATATCAATAGCCGTTGTTACAAGCCACAACTTTTGTCTCTTTTTCTTCAATATGGCAACAGATAACTGATGAATTTTACCAATTCAATGTTATGTACCTTTTCAACAAATGTTTATTATGCACCTCTTATGGTTATTTTCACAGTTGATGTAGAAAACATTTTATCAAATATGCTTACCAAATTTGATGTAAATATTAAAAACAACATTAAATCTATAAGATGCAATTTTTAGCAAATGGCTTATAGAAGTTGAGGATATTTATTATCTAGTTTGATGTTATTTAGAAAAAGTAACTACCACCATCACCTCTTGAACTCCTGCTTCTAGCAAGAACCTCCAAAAGACTTTGCCCCATGTCCTTCATGTGTTTGTCAGTGATGATTCTACCTTACTCTTCAAAGTAGAAGTACCACCAAATCAGAATATTACACCGAATGCCAGAATGTGATTCAGGGATGAGTGCATGACCTTACCAAGATCAAATCATGTGAGTTATAGGAACCATTATTGGACTTTTATCAGAAAAGAGGCAATTTCCCTTTTGAGTAACTGAGAGGGTGGAATTGCTTGCTGCCCCTTTCCTACCTACGCAGGAGATATTGATTTAGCATGGACTCAAAAAGAGAAGAATAAAATTAGATAGGAGAGAATGAAACTGTGTCCTAATGACAGTATTTGATCCTATATTTAGCTTGGCTTGTAGCTTAACCTGTCCTAGAAATGTTTAGTTTTGTAAACCAACGAATTTCTTGAAGTCATTTTAAATTGGATTTCTAAATACAGTATGTAACCAAAGTAGTTTGGCTGATAATAGCTTGGCATGAAAGTGTCACATTCAATCAGTGACAGAACCTCAGAAGCAAGCAAACAAATAGATAAAGATGTACTTTCCTTCCTATTCTACTTATATTGCTATCATTAGTTTAATATATTAATAGGCCATTGAAAAATCTTTCTACCTCTATAGGCACCAGCCTTCCTGTGTAATACTCCTATGGGAGACTTTTACCTATTTCTCACCTAAATTTGTTGGCTCTTCAGTAAGGACTATCATCTCCTAATGCTTGGCCTTTGAAAACAGCTCATATGATGAAAGAATTTTTACCCTTTTACAAGTCAAATGCTCTTTTTTAATAAGACACAAATGCATTTCTAGAATGTTCGGTTAAGGCGAAGTGCTCTTATATTTTATTTAGGTATTTTAGACTGTCTTTCTCACAGAAGATTAATATTTATCATATATAACCTGATTCTTAAAATTTTGGCAATTCATTAAATACAACATATCCTACTACCATTCAGGTTTGTTGTAGGAAAGATAACACTGTCTATATCATGCAGGAAGGAATTAGGAATTTAGAAACTTGTTGCAAGCTGAGTATTAGATGTCAGAGAGCTGCGCTGGACTTCTGGTTTCCAGGTCCTCGCAGTACAAACTATGAAACAGAAAACAGAAAAACATGTGTGGCTCCTGCTGGAATCACCACTGCCATGACAACCTCAGTTATTAGACAAAGGAATGTCAAATTCTGCAAGTAAAATAACTTTGTCCCTGGGAACTTTTTGAAAAAAGACTTCCACTATTTTCTATATTCCCAAAGTTCTGCAAATGGAATCTCAGTTGCATATAAATCTTTTTTTTTTTTTTTTTTTTTTTTTTTTTTTGTGGTGCCGGGGATCGAACTCAGGCCCTTGTGCTTGCCAGACAAGGGCTCTACCACTGAGCTACATCCCCAGCCCCTGAATTGTGATATGATTCTTAAGACTTGTATTTTTATATCGGTTGTACATTGGGTATGTTGTGTAAGAAAATCTATTGTTAAAATTGATCTTACCTGATTCTTTTGCTTTTTAGAATCTAGCTACTAATGTGGCTCGCTTTATATTTCTATAGAAAAGTGCTTGGTAGACATGAAATAACAATAACACAAGACAATGAAGTTTGGTGGCTCAGTGCTATGATTTACTCTAAATTCGTGTGAAAAACACGGTGAATGCTAATAGCTTTATGATGACTTTACACGGCAGCTGTTTTCCATGTGGTGACTGTTTCAATCTTAAAGTGTCACCGATTTAAAATGAGGTAGTCTTAGCCTCTAAGAAAAGAACATTTTATCACTTTAATAATTAGCTGCTTTATCAGTGCTCAAAGAAAGTTATTGGCATTAACTCATTTAAGACTCAAAACAATATATTACATTTTATACAAAAGGAAACTGAGGCAGAAAGAGCCTATCAATTCTGAAACTCTTTAGTAAGAGGAGAAATAAAGATATAAATAATACTGAAATGAGAAAGAGTAGCCGACTGTATGAGCTTATCAGACTAAGACACAGATCAGTAGGACACAAGGAAAATAGTAGGTACAGAGATTCTGGAAGTATATAAACTAATTTTATATATTTAACTATGGTTACTTTCTGAATTCTCTATATTCTCTTTTTTCCACAAAAATGGAAATATCTTCTTATGAAAAATGAATTCTTTACCATTAAAATTAAGATTAAAAAATTAATCACAATGATTTCTCTGTGTTGTTAGGCATAAATAAATGTCTGAGACATGAGGAAGATTTAAAAACTGTATTTTAAAAATATATCATCTATGTATAAGTATTATTAAATAAATCTAACTGTAGTATTCATCATCACCACCAAAATCTAATATGCTTATATTTCCTGCTAGCAAAAGTGTTTATGGTGTTCTTTCAAATCTTGGTAGTGAGGAAGAGGCAAGTCTCGTCATGCTTATTAGTGTTATCTGAGGAGAGAGATCCTTCAAAATATGTTTAGCGTAAGTTCACTTAACAGAGGGCTCTAACTGGTTAATGCATGTATCATATTATGAATGGCCCGGGCACTAGGCGTATGTGGATATTATTAAAGTATCTAGAGATATCCTTAGACGGTATAAGAGTGAAACACTACCTTGTTTATAAAAAAGAAATTATTTTAAAATGATAACGAAAATTTGAAGATCCATTGAACAGGAAGGAGATGCAGAGAGAACATAAACTACAGTGTGAGTTCAGACCGATGCCCCCTCTTTTCTGCTTTTGCATGTCAGAGTTCCTATAAAGCAGATGCTTTCTTGTTCTCCAAGAAGAGCTCCACTTTCCTATGCTTCTGCCTTCCTCATCTTCTCTGGAGAATAGAAAAAGCTTATTTTTGTGACCCTGACAATAGGATTGTGGTAAAATGAAGCATCTTTCCTAGGAGCTCCATGCAAATTTCTTCCCCTCTCTATTGCCTTGAAGTTGGTCACTTCTGTGGTCCTGGATGAGGTCTTCCATCGATCAGCCTGTGCATGGGATCACCCCAGTGGTGAGAGGGACGGGAGGACTGTGATTGGCGAGCTTTGGGGATTGGGATTCATTCCTCAAGATGCAACATAAGTGAGCAGAGTAGAACTCATGTGACAGAATCATTCTCATTGTAACCCAGTGGCTCTAGTAATAAGCAGGGTCCAGAAGCTTTCCATGACTGACCATCATCTAATACCTGAAATTCATATATGCATGGTAGTTGGTTAAACGCCGTGCTTTGCTTGCCTGAAGGCAGCTGTATAAACTTAAGGAATATTGTGAAAATCTACCCTATTTGGACTGTCCCTGGAAAATAAAATTCATCTCAGAGCTAGAGATACCATAGATGAGAGACATAGGACTCAATTTCCAGAGTGGGAGTGCCCTCTAGCCTGGGAATGAAATCTCTGATTTAATAGGAGTCCTGCTGCTCCAAGAAACATAATGAACCCAGAACAAGTGTTGATGGGCTAAAGAAAGACACAGATAGAAGATGCCAAATATGTCTTTTGCCAGCTTTTTATTCCCCTGCTAAGGATAGCCCAGGTCCGTGTTTATGGAAAATGAATGGTAATTGATGATAACCATGCTTTCTTTTTGCGACATGGTCTCTGGATAAGATTATCTCTCTTGAGTATTTAATCATTTAAGTAATGGTTACAATCATACTCATAAACACTCTTTCCATACATACATCTTTAATTCCTCTGTAGTCTCCAAATGATAAGACAGAGAAAAGTGGGGGAGGGTGAGTGGAGGAAAAGCAGAAGTGATTCCTAAAATACTCTTTTGCAAAGGAAATGAAATAAATGGCATCCATATGCTTCCAGATTTTTGAGAATTTTTAAGTCAGAATGCATAAAAGCCCATAAAATTGGGTGGGACAAATGTAGACTCTTCCCCCTTTCCAAGTGAGAGTGTTGGATTACAAATATACTTTTGAATATTTCTGTTGCTCTGCATTTTGAAACACTCTGTCATAAGAAAGTGGGATAAAGAAGGGTTTTCTGGGGATGCTAACTCATCAGAACTGGACACCAAAACAACTGAGAGCCACTTAAAGAAAACTCTAGGAATTTCCAGTTATGAAAAATACAAGGGAGCTTGATTATTATAGTCACAAGAAGTAAAAGTGTTGACAGCGTCAAAGAAATTTCCGTCACTTGCAGAATCAGTATTAATATTTAGAGCCATCAAAATTATTGCAGAAGGCCTCAAGGCAATGGGCCAAATGCTTTGTTCAGAAATGTAGCCATTTATGCCTGTTGGGATTCTTATTAAAGCACTGTTTTTAATCATCCAAAAAGAAAAAATAATAATTACAAACAGTAACAATCACTTAATGGTCTCATGTACATCCAGAATTGGGAAAATAAAAATATTTAGAATAGGATAAATTGCGATAGGTTAAATTGTTCGACAGTATAAAACAACTGCCTGATCTCAATGCCTTGTCATGGTGTGAATTAATTTCTCATCATTCTCCTTGACCAGTGCAGGCCGGCGGGACGGTTGTACCCACACTGTCTTCACTCAGAAACTCAGCACGCAGAAGCTTCCTTTGTTTATTTGTAGGACTGGACACTGAAACTGAGACCTTCACAATGCGCTACATCCTGATCTCTTTCTTAATTTTTATTTTGAGACAGGAGAGGATCTCACTAAGTCACTAAATTGTGTAGCGGGGTTCCAACTTGTGATCCTCCTGCCTCAGGCTCCCACAGTGCTGGGATTGTAGGCGTGAGCTACAGTAACTAACAGAAGCCCAATCTTTACGCTGTAGTTACCAAGGTAAAAAAAAAAAAAAAGTGTGTACGGCAAATTACATATTGATTCTTAAAAGTTTAGCCTAGATGTGACAGACATTACTTCTGCTGACATTCTGTGGCCCAAACCAGTCATGTGGCTACCTCTGCCACCAAGGGGTAAGAAGAACGCTCCCCTCTCCTCTTTCCTTAGGTACAATTTTTGAGGGAATAGCATTATTGACCATTCTTTTAGCAATGTTCTTATTACTAATATAAAGACTGTGTGGTTTATGAAACAGAATCCGTTAGGCTGCTACTGGAAATCTTTACTCTGTACAACGCGGTAAACTCATTTAGCTGCTTGATTTTCTAGCTAATTTTACATTAGGAAATATTTTAAGGGGTTGAAGTGTTTTATGGTATGTTCTAGTCTCCTCTACAGCTGCCATAACGAAAAATCACAGATGGGGTGACTTTGACAACAGAGATGTATTTCCTTATAGTTCACATCCGTGGGTAATATGCGGGTAGATCAATTTCTTCTGGGCTTCTCTCCTTGTCTTGCTGATTTCTATTTTCTCCCTGTGTTTGCACGGTTTCTATGTGTGCCTGTGTCCTAATGACCTCTTTTTACACAGATACTCATTAGTGTGGATTAGGGACCACACTAATGACCTCATTTTAACTTAAATCACCTCTTTAAAGGTGTTTCTCCGAATACAGTCATATTACAAGGCACTGAGAGTTCAGGTTTCAACTCTTTTTCAATATCAATTTTTAGCAGGCACAAATACAGCCCATAAATTAGTGTAATATAAATAAAATTAAAAGAAGGAAAAACTAATACAAAAATAGTTTCAAGGATATAGAAAAATCAGAGCAATATAGAGTAGTTTCATGTAGAGCCCTATGTTAAAGAACCCTTGGAAAATTCTACCCTAACAGTGAGATGTGGGGCTATCGTTTAATGTAACAAATATTTCTTTAATTGGGAAAAATGATGACTAAGAGAGCATAGTACTTTCTTTAAATATAATTACAATAATAATAAAAGGAGGCAATATATGGAAGAGAGATCTACTGCTGGCTACATAGCCTTGTGCTTTTCTAATACTTTCCAGTCAATTTGCTATTAATGAGTCTTGTTCTCACCAGCCAGCTGAGTGAACAAGAGAGAGATCTAAGAAAAACGTTCTATTTTTTTTTTTAATTTTAAACCAAGAACATGTATTGGTACATTCTACATACAATGGTCACATTCATTACAATTATTCTGTACCTATACATGATGTATCTTGGTTCTCCCCCTCTCTCCCGTCCCTCCCCTCTGCTCCCTCCCTCTCTATTTACAGCAGGTTCATTCATCATTTTCCATATTTTCCCTTTCCCCTCTCTTTCCCCTGTTGCCTTTCTGCTTTTCCCCTTCTTTCTTTCTAGTATTCCTCTCCAAAATAAAATACTTAGGAATCTATCTAACAAAAGAAGTAAAAGACCTTTACACCGAAAACTACAGCACCCAGAAAAAGAAATTGAAAAGGATATCAAAAAATGGAAGGACATCCCATGTTC
>PVJO010009994.1:0-66447 GCA_004026905.1 Hystrix cristata
GGCTGTGACAAAATATCTGAGGTAAGTGACTTCTAAGGAGAATCATTTTATTTTGTCTCATTTAGAAGAGCTTCAGTCCATGTCCTTTGGCCTGTGGGCAGCACAGTGCAGCATGAGGAAGTGAGGAAGTTGCTGACCTCATGGTAGCCAGGAAGTGAGAGAGAGGGAGGAAGGGGTGGGGTCGAATGTCTCCTTCCAGGCCACACCCCCTGACCTCACTTCCTCTCACTAGGCACACCTCTTAAAGGTTCTGACATCTTCAGATAGCACCACTGTGTGGTGACCAAGTCTGAGGAGTGGGTTCTCTGAGGGACTTTTAGTTTCACAGGCAACCATGATCCCATTGCCATATAAGCTGTTCTTATGAGTGAAGCAATCCCTCCAAAGATAATATTCCAAAATTCTGGCTTTGTGTCTACAGCATGACCTGAATGCTGTTGAAGTTAGACAGCAAATTGAGACCTTGTTTTGCCCTGTCTCCTCCTTACACTCTATGGAGCCAGATTGCTCATCTACTGCTGATTTTAAGAGCCTTGCAAATGTCATTAAATTTAGGGGCACGTACAACAGAAGCACCATTCAGCTCCTTTTTCCAGGCACCAGAGCATTCTGCTTGTACTTTAGAGCTCTCTCGTCCTGGTTCATCATTACCTCCTCATTGCTATTTCAAACATTCCTCACCATCAGTGGAAAACTGATCCTGACTTCAAAGAGCATTATGAATCTATCCCAAGGATGCGATTGTTTAATGTGTTACAGGTGCAGGCAGCCGTCAGGAGAACTAAGCACCCAGAAAGGCTGTGGGTAGGCTGGAACCCCATTCCGTGAGTGGTGGGGCTGGACTCTCTGCTGTAATCTCCAGAATCTACACCCAGGCCAGGGGTGAAGCCAGAACTAGGCAAGGGATCAGGAGTAGTTGTATAGCTTGGTCATGGTGTAATCAAGATTTCCTCAAATCTCCTTAACAAATGATGCTAGGCCCTGTTTCTGTCTCATGTCTAAACATTCCACTTTGTTCCAAATCATGATCAAAGAGTTGATAGATGGGAGCACGTGTTTATAGATGTAAAGACCGGAAGAAAATAACACAGTCATGACAGCTACGAAACTATTAATATCCTAACCCAAATTCAGTCATCTTTCCCTTCTCAGTTCATTTTTCCCTTAATAGATGATCAACTGTCTGGAATATAAAATCAGTTTCTGAGCTGCAGGCTGATGTGAAATGACCCCAAATCCCAGACAGAAACAGTCTGAATTTAATTGCCTCTAGTTTTGCAATACTACGGAGTTGAATTTGAATTTGAATTTTGAAAACAGCTGTTCACAAATTGATGATACCTAAAACCATAATTGTATTTTAAGATACTTTTGGCTCTTGGCACATTTTTAAACTGTTTTTACTGGTTACACTTGGGAGCAAAAGGAGACGTTAGGAGGTGCCGATGACCGAGCATGGTTTGGACCTAGAGTGAAAGCCCAGCCCCTTCCAACAAAGATAAAGTCACAAGCGCCTGCATGTGAACACCCCTGCTGTTTCCCCCTCTCCTGCTCCTGCTTGCTTTTGCTGTCAGCATTTCTTTGCTGGGTACTTAATCCTCTTAGGGGCCCATTCTCTTGGGTGGCCCCAAATCTCCAAGAATACAGGGAAGAATAGGATGGGATTGAATCAGCTGCCTGAGCTGGTTGCTCTGCTCTGACTGAGCACACAGGCACGGAGAAAGAATGGTGGACTTTTAAAACACTTAATTTTTAAAAAAACCTGAACCAGCACACAGAATTTGTACTTGTTTGTGAACCATAGTGCTGTAATTCCAATCATGTGTTCAATGAGTCAGATTAGGCTATTTACCATTTCCATCTCCTCAGAGCTCATCATTTCTCCATGTTCTGCTTCCGACTCCTCTCGAGCTGTTTTGATTTGTGAGATAAGTTGTCGCGGTCTATGGTCACCCCACTGTGCTGTGGCACATCAGTGGGAATTGCCCCATCCACCTGTTGTCCCCATGGGTGGGAGCAAGACTTGGCTGGGTCTTCTTGGTCCCTCTGCACAGGGACCTGGCCAGCCTTGTGTGGCTGAACCAGAGCCCAGGTACAGATGCTGCCTGAAAGGAATGGAAATCAGTTCATCCCTGACAGAAAACAGTGGGGAGGGTCCTTAGAGATTTAAAAACAGAATCACCCTGTGATCTGGCAGTACTGCTGCCAGTTGTGTGTCTGATGGAAATGAAGTCAGTGTGTTGAAAAGACTCGCACTCCCATGTTTACTGCAGAGCTGCTCACAACAGCCAGGAAATGGGGACAACCAAAGTGTCCACCACTGACAAACAGATAAAGAAAGCGCGACACCCGCACACCATGGGGCACCATTCAGCCGTAAAAAGACACAATTCTGTCATTTGCAGCAGCGTGGATGGATCTGGAGATTACCGCCGTATGTGAAATCAGCCAGACACAGAACAGTAGGCACTGCATGGCCTCACTCGTATGTGGCACCTGACTGAATTGGTGTCCTGGAAGTTGAGAGTGGAAGGTGGTTTCAGGAGGCTGGGGAGGGAGGGGCAGGGCCGGAGACAGCCCGGCAGCAGGCACTGGTTACAGTCAGATGGGAGTGAGGCTCCTGGTGTGCCCATGTGGGGGTGACTGGAGATGGTAATCATGGGCCACACATTTCAAAGAATGAGAAGGAAGGATTTAGGGAGTTTTTGCCATACAGAAATGACAGATGTTTGAGGACACGACGTGTGTTTAACCCTGTTGAACGATAAGGCACTGTGTAAGTATACTAAATTACTGCCCAGGACCCCGCTAACAGGAACAAATGCCATGCCTTCGTGAGAACCCATCGGAACATTTGGTAGGCGGTGATAGGTGCCAAGGACTTCCCAGAGGGTTCCTTTTATCTGATCCCTCCTCGGTCAGGGCACCTTTGCACTCTTTGGGAGAAGGCTCCAGGCGTCTCTGGGACACAGCTCAGCATCTTAGGTAGGTGCTGTGGCCCCTCCCCAGAGCCTCAGCCACAACTCAAAGGTCCTGTGTCACCATCATGTTTGGCTGCTCTTTCTCTGCCCAGTGTGTAATCCCTGTGAAAAGAGGCCTATTGTGTCCTGGGGTGGGGGCGGGTGCGACTGTGCGAATCCCTTGCATGGGTGAGGACCGGCTGCAGTTGCCTGGGAGTTTTTCCAGCCTGGGTGGAAATTAAGGGGCTCCCAGAAGGAGCTAGGCTCCATTTATGGGGGTTCGAGTGGAACAAGGAGTCCAGGTGGTAGAGGCTTCCCCGGGCCGTCACGGAGGGTCGGGGCCCTTTCATCTGAAAACCACCATTCGGCATCCAGGAACCCCACTGGGCAGGAGGGCAGGCGGAACGCCAGAGGGAGGAGCTTGTCTTTCTATTTGTGTGGTGCCAGGACTTTCTTGGCACGCAAATGACCCCGTCACACTGCTGCTGACACTTCGTCAGCCCTTTCAGAATCCAGCTCAGGTAACAACTCCTCGGGATCCTTCAGGGTCGAGCTCAGAGGAGTAGGGCGGCCCTCAGAGTGCCTGAGGCAGGGATGCTGTGTGCACGTGTGGGGGTGGCAGGAAGACGTCGTCCAGTGCTGCTGGGGGGCTGGCCCGGCCGGCAGCCAGACCCGCAGGTCCCTTTCCAAAGGGCCAGAAGGGTTAGTTTATTCACCGGCTCACTTCTGGCCAGATGTGCTTCTTTGAATTCAAAGGGCTTATACTCTGGTGAAGCCAATAAGTTAAAAGACGAGAAGAAATAATAATAACCAAAAGATATAATACATTTCATATATTTTATGTACAAACACGTTACATATTTTAACATATTACATATATTGCATATTTATAAATTGTATACAAATTTCACGTGTGAACATGCACGCAGGTGTGTACATGCAGCATCTTTTAGTTCATAAATCCAAAAGCTCAAATGTTCCCAAATCAGCAGCTGTGAGTGTCAGCGTCATCACGGTGAGCATCAGGACAAATGGGTTGGGGACCGAGACCCCCACGGGGTGCTGGCTCTGGCCTCCTGGCTTCACTGCAGGAGCCAGCCGCCCGCTCCGGCATCCTCGGGTCCTCGGCACGACGCCCCAACAATGTCTCCCTGCATCCCGGGGCAGAGAACAGGGAGGCAGGGCGGCGCCGTCTCCGGGAGGCGGGTAGAAGAACAAAAGGCACGAGTGACTGCTGGGGGTCGGGGGGCACCACACAGAGGCCCTGCAGGTGCAGTGGAGACCGGATCTAACATTTTTCCTCCAGTTCCTTGGAGCTTCTCGTGGCAATTGTGAATTAAGTGGATCTATGTGTGCTCGTGTCTCGGATCACAGAGGGCCACAAGGAAGTAATACCATTGTGTCCCAAGAAGCAGTCATTTTTGTGCAAATAAAAGACACCGGGTGATAATGAACTCATCTCACTTACTATTCCAAGAGTGTGGCGGCTTCCTCGCAAGGCAGGAGTTGGGGCCTCCCCCCTTCTTTCGCTCCTCTCCTCTCCCCTTTTCTTTTCACACAGACCCAGAGACTCGTGATCACTCAGGACAGCTTTTCCCAGGAAACGTGGAGGAAAACTCAGGATTCTCAGTACAACACCTCACACAGCTGTTTCCAGTGTTTGGAGTTAGCCCAGTAAAGGACAAATCCACTTTAATATTTGGAAAATTTTGACTAGTAACAGCTTAGCAGATTTGCAAATCAGAAAATGTAAAAATCTTCCTCCTTATGTATTACCCATCTGTGCAGTTTTCTCCTCCACCAAATTAGAGCACAAGAGATAACCATAAATTTTGGTTTCTTGGGTGACTTCTCAAGAATTTTCTTTATGGGTCTACAGGAAAATTGAAGTATGCAAGGGGTGATCAAAATACTCAGTGAGTATTTCAATTAAAACACTTACTAGAGCGAAGGACATATTACCATCTACACCCCTCACAACCCTCCCCTCCCCTCGAGCACACTTCTCCCTCATTCTCGCCGCTTTCTAAAGCAGCTCTGCAGTCTTCTTCCCTGTGTCCTTAGGAGCTGTGTTCAAAACTACGGTGAATGCTGCTGCCAAGTGCCATCCAACAGAAAAGCAGGCTCATAAGTACATGACGCTGTGTCCTCATCCATCCTATTCACCAGATGTGGCACCATGTGACTTCCGGCTCTTCCCCAGAAGTCAAAATGAGCATGAAAGGGAATATTATGAATCCATTCAGGACACTGAGGCACAACTAAAGACCCTCAGAAAACAGGACTCCAGAGCGGCTTCAGAAAGTGGGAAGAATGATGGGCGAGTTGTGTTAGAAGTGAAGGGAGTATTTAGAAAGAAATAAATGGCAATCTGTTTTATTTGGAGGGCTGCTGGGGATGGAACTCAGGGCCTCGCTCTTGCTAGGCCAGGGCTCTACTGCTGGGCTAAATCTCCAACCCCTTTACGCTAATAACTTTTTAAAAATGTAGACATTCGGAGGGTTTTTGGATCTCATCACACACCTCCCCCATTCAAGTGTTATCTGTACTATCTGTACCTAACATAACCATGTATTTTATAGATTTTTCTGACAGTACAGTTATCATTTTTTGCAGCTGTGTGAATGTACAATAATATATTTAATTAGTTTCCTACTAATGAGCACCCGAGTTATTTACACTGCTGTGCCGTTACAATGATGCAACAAATGACTTTGTATATATATTAGTTCCCATGTGTTTGGATATATATGTGGGCTGCGTTCCTAGAAGTGGAATTTTCAGATGAAAGAATAGATGTATTTGTAATTTGCCAGGCATTTTCATATATCCATCTCATGTTTACAAATCTGTCAGCTCTAAATGGAAACAAAACTGTCATAAATAAGGAGGAAAAGAGAGTTAAAGGGAGAGGAGAGAAAGGGGAAAAAAGAAAAGCAAGATAGATCATGTACAGGTACAAAATCCCTGTGATGAATGTGATCATTATGTATATCTAAAATGTGCCAATAAAGTTTATTAATAATTAAAAAAAAGAAAATGTCCTTTCCTCCACAGCCTCGCTATAGTTGCCTTATCCAATTTTTAAATTTTGTGGTCACATTGCTAGATTAGAACTGGTATCACAGTAGAATCTTACGTAGCACTTCTCCCATTCTGGGTGAGATTGGACATTTCTGTTAAAGTTCATTTTGACTTCCCTGTTTGTATCAGCTGCACTTTCTAACTCATCAGCAGGTGACAGGTAAGGGCCTGCTGCAGGGACTCATGCCCCTGACTGCTCTGGTCGACCCTCGGAAGAGGACATACAACCACAGCGTCACTGCCATGGTGTGAGCAGCTTCGCTTGTCCCAGGCCTGCCAGGGAAGGGGCTGCGTAGGGATGGAGGACCTTCAGTCCCAGGAAGCGAGCAGTAGGAGTGAACAGCTGGGATGGTCCAGGGGCAGAAGGCTGTGAGTGCCAAGGTAAGGTGGTCACATCCTGTTCTGCAGTGGGAGACAACAGTGGTGAGTAGAGTGAATGTCCTGATCACCCCACTTGCTGTTCTGTGTGCACTGCCACCTGTCCTGGGTGTGGTATGCAGATTCACACTCCCGCTGCCACCTATTAAAGGTCACTAAACATAACACGTGTGGCAGGAAATCCTGGCGGGTCAGAGATTATTTCTTAGTGATGTACAGTAGTTGGTGGATAGCTATCCACACCCTGGCATTTGAGCCGCACCTTGGCACCACTCCGACCTTGGCCCCAGGTCTCACCCCTGCTCCCAGCATGGTCTTTCTGGAATTGAAGCTTGGAGGGGAAAGTGACTCTCATCTCTGTCTACCTGGGGCAGAGAAGTTAGAAGGAAAGCGTTCGACCCAAAGGTCCATTTCCTCTCCCCACTGCTTAGCTAGATTAGTAGAGTAAGGAAAGAGGAGGAATACATACAAACTAGGCCAACTAAAACGTAGAAAAATGACAGGTTTCCAGAACTCAAGATTTTCATTGCCTGTACATTCTTACTTGTAGCAGGTGAGGCCCAAAATTCACTGATATTTCTAGTTTTCTTGGTAGCCAATACATTGTGAAAAGAGGAAAGGATATCTTTTAATGCTTTCAAAGCTAAATATAAATTGCTTTTGAATTGGCTATTGCTTTACATTATTTCCTGTTGCATGCTTCTTAGGTTAGTGGTCTCAGTTGACAAGGGGACATTGACATCTTACTGTGTACAGGACTCAGGGAAGGCACAAGGGCCTCACATGTATTTTGAGGCCACATATTCACTCGCTGAGCCCCTGACAACAGGGCAAATCCCTCTGCTCCCAGGTTGCATGCAAAGGTATTTCAAAACAAACTTGCCTTTCCCAGATTTGTTATATTTAACCCTAGTGGGGAAAGCAAACAGGTTTCTTATGAGTCAAGAATTATAGAAGTCAATTTTATTTAATCAAATTAGAAGGAAAAATGTGCAAGCAGTGACACACAAGAACTCTCAGGTAATTTACTTTATATGTGAACATCCCGAAGCTCATGAACGGGTGTGCGTGTCTGTGCGTGTGGGTGCATGTGTCAGAACACACAGGCAGATGGCTGGCTGCCCCAACTCCCCTGAGGTTCCTTGTGACTCCTCGCGCCCGAAGGAGATAGGTGGAGTCTCAGCAGGCTCAGAGCCCAGCACCCTCCCGACTCTCACAGCCGATGGCGAGGTCTCCAGGGTGGACGAGTCTGTGAGAAGTCGGCCTTCAATATTAAAGTAATGAATAGGCCTTAATGTGATTCTAAAAAGCCGTTCGACCAGGGAAAGTTGGCTTAGGTACAAGAAGCAGTTTTTGGTGAGTTCTTATCTACGTATGATTTTCCAATTGGATTTTCTTAGGAAAAAAAAGAATCCACCAGGGTGCCTAATGGCTTACATTAAACAATTATAAAGATTTCCTGTTAATTTTAGGCTAAATTAATACCAATCTTTATATGTCTTACACATGTTTTTCAAGGCCACAATCTCAAGTGATCAGATGAGAAAGAAATCAATAAAACCAAGCGCTGACCTGTTTCATCACAGTACTGTATATCCCTTAACGCTTAAAAACCAGAGTCATAACGGCGATTTATTGCTAAAGTAGCTTATAGAATGCGGAAGACACCACGACTACGTGACTTGATCTTCATGTGACCCCACAAGCTATTGATGGTCTCTTTTCCAGATGCCGGAACGACCTCAGGATGGTTTCGCTTCCATCACAGCAGGACCCTCTTGTGCGAACCATGCAATTGCTACAGTAGTGTCTTATACAGTGGTGTGAGAGTTTTAAGCTAGACAGGGACCCTGACTCTATGTTTTTTCTTGTATAAATTTTATTCCTAGTCAGCTTAGCTCTCTTTTGGACACGGTACATTGTTTCGTCAATGCCCAGAGCAAGACAAGGGCAGGATTATGTTCATTTCTAGGTGAGAATTCAGAGCTGCCATAGAGGTCCCAGGTCCCAGTGGGCTTTGTACCCCATTACCCTGCAGTACCCAGGAGGCTGCCTGCTTCTATTCAAAAGACCTCTCGTCTTCTCTTTTTTATTTGTTTAACCAGAAACACATACAAACACCAGAATGCTCACTATAAATTACAAAAAATTAACGTTTGTTCATTGTGATTACTAATTGCTGTATCGACTAGATTAAGAAACATCTAGTGGATTAGTAAAGTGCTCTTCTGGGTGTTTCTGTGGGGTGTTCCAGAGATGATCGGCATGCGGGCCAGCAAACAGGGTGAGGACCCTCCCTGATTATGACTAACACCATCCAATAGGCTTGCAGCTTGGGAGGAACAGAAATCTCTTGTGTTTTTGGAAGCTCAGGTCGGCTTTTGTGGGTGTGCATTTTGCGGCTGGTGCCTGTGGACATCAGACGCTGACATTTTCATCCTTCCACGCAGATTTATCAGTGACTCTCCACGGAGCTTCCAGGTCTTCAGCTCAGACTGGGGCTGCATCCTTGATGTCTCTTGTTCTGCGGCTTCTAGCTTCTTGGAACGAGCCACTACTGGATCCTCCATTCTGCTCCTCCTAAAGAATTCTAGCCAATACAACTAAGTTAGTTGATACATTGGAAAACCCAGAAAACCAGCACAGTTCCAGTTTCGTTACTTCAGTACATCTTTCTAGTAAGTGTTTCCCAGTGATGCATACAGGGAAAGACAATTTTTCCACAGGATACTTGCTTCAAGTATGTGCTCCTGAATTCCCTTAATCCTTCCTCTTAGACAGTTTGAGTAGTTGGTATGTTTCTTCCCAGTCCAAACCTTTTATTTAGATACCTGTTACATCACAGATTTCTATTGGGAAAAATCAGACTCAATACATAATGATACAAATTTGCCACCAAAATAAGAGAGGTAAAAAGAATAAACTAGTTAATTTTTGTGTGTGTGTGTGTGTGTGTGTGTGTGTTTCAAAATTGTGGTAAGACCACAGGAAGTGCAAGACACTCAAAAACTTCTTTGTACCCTTCCCCAGCCCACCTAAGTGTCCGAAAAATTTACTTTTAGAACTTCCCCAAATTATAGTAATCATTTTATAAAAGTGATATGTAGAATAATTTTCACTAATTATTTGGGAGGGTTGGAATAAAACCCAGATATGTAACCTTTTAAAAACTCCACAGATGATAGCAACATGAAACTCTAATCACAGCTTTTGGAGAGACCTTGCATGTCATTCTCCAGCCCAGCTACACGTCCGATTTTAAACCAATCAACAGTATCCTATCATATTTTCCAACATATAATTGAATTCTCTCTTGACAGTGAACTAATTTTCTAAACCAACGTTTTCCAACTTTAGATTTCAGAGTACAAGAAATTCATCCAAAATTAGTCTCATGGCATCTTCTAGAAATCATTCCCATGTTTTGCTGGTAAAGCTCTTCAAAACAAGTCCAATTCACTTTACCCAAGATGGCCTTTCAAAGATGCCAAGTAATTCCTTCTGAGACACCCTTCCCAGGTCCTGTGCTCTTATCTCCTCTACCTTTTCCTTGGTGGCAAAATCTCCAATACCTTCCGTTGGTCCTGGTCCTCTCTTCTGGACGTACACCTTGCCTAATATGCTCTGTAAAATGCGTCCCTAGAATAGATGAAATCTTCACATGAAGTCTCAGAAGGTAGGAGATCAAAATTATTTTCCTCTCAGTCTAGACATTATGCTTCAATAAATATGTTTTGCAATTTTATTTATACTATTTATTGTGACATGAAAGTCACAACAACTAGCTCACATTTTACTTGAGTAACCTAAAATTCCTACATTGATAAGCCATTTTTTCCTAAATTTATTCTTGCCTCTGCCTTTTGGCCCTAAAGGAAGGATATTCTATTGATCACTAGAAATATTGGTCCTATTAGAATTGATCTCTTATTAGTACCTCACAATTTTTCATTTTGCTTCTTACATCAGTTGGAGTCACCGTTCTTCTCTGCTTCCTGGCTGTCATGGAGTGAGCAGCTGTCCCACACCATTCCCTTCTACCACGCCATTTCTGCCTTGGAGCCAGACTACCATGGACCAAACCCACTGAAGCCAGGAGCCTAACAATCCTCTCCTCCTTTAAATTGTGGGTGTCAGGTATTTTATTTCAGTGATGGGGAAATGCCTAATATAGTCATCTTTCATCATAGAACTTATTTAAATAAAATATGTAGGTGATTTTAGAGTTGGATCCATCTTTGACCCCAGTGCATGCTCTCTCACCTCCTCTCCGGAGAGTAACTGTCCTGAACTGGGTGAATATCCCTTTGGCTTACATATTTTTACATTTTAATTGGATATAAATCCATAAACAATATGGAGTACTGTTTCCTTTTTGAGATAATAAATAGTATCATACTAGAAAAACTTCATTTTTTTGAAAGTCAGCACTATGTTTTCAGTGTTTATTTTCACTCATACAATCAGCTGATTTTAAAATTTAATCTCTATCTGTTAAGGTGTCAGTTAATCTAGAGTTATTGTGATTCATGGGTTTATTTGCACTTATTTCAACAGTTGTTTATTTGTTTTCCATTTATCGTGCTTCTCTTCGGATCTGGAGTATCCCTGAAGGTCCACACGCTCAAGGATTGGTCCCTAGCCTGCGCTGGTATTGGTAGGAGGTGGAACTTTTACGAGGTGGGGCCTCATGAGAGGAAGTAAGGAGATTGGGGCATAGCCTGGGAGAGGACTCTGGGCCCCAGCCCCTTCCTGTCTTTTACTTTGCTTGTGGGCTGCCACTTGGTGAGTATCTGCACTCTACCATGAAGTCCTGCAGTGATGGCCGACTTCACTACAGGCATGAAAGCAATGAATCAACTGATCATGGACTGAAGCTTCAAAAAGGTTTGACTGTGAGCCAAACCATGTCTTCCACATGGGTTGCTTATCTCAAGTATTTTGTCACAGTTAGAGAAAGCTAACACAAACACCTTCTTTTATTCATTACACTTGTGTAAACCTGTAAATCCGTAAAACATGTATTTCTGTGCTTATTTTCATTTCATCCTTTTTTGTTTTCATTTCATCCTTGAAGCCATCATTTTAGGCATATGTTTATCATTATCTTAAGACCTTAATTCCTATGTAATCATGAGACTTTCTCCTTCCTTACCTTATTTTCTTTGTCCAGTTGTTTATGCTACATGGCCAGGAGTTTATTCCACATCTAGTCATCATTAAGCACAAGCAGAAGTGAAGCCTACCATTTATTGAAAGATTGCTATATTTTAGACAGATTCTTGAAAATAATAGACAATAATAAGCAAACACTAAATTCTGAGCCAGTTGCGAGGCACAACCAAGGGTCAAAGACAATTGATCTTTCAGCTGGACTAAGCATGTACTATGACTGTGGTCTTGAATGAGACTCCCAGATCCTTCCTTCTAAATTTAGCTGGGAAGTGAAAACAAATGTCTTATCCCACTGACAATCTGGCCTCTGAGATCAGGAATACCCTTGAAACTCTCACTCTTCTGTAGAGCATAAGACATTATGTTAAAGATAACCTGCTCTCGTTCATGTTCTTTCTGTTCCTGTGGTGAGTTCTTCCATCTAATTGCCTTCACAGTATTATCACTGGCAAAGTGTACCAAATGATACACTGGAGCCGACAGCTTATTAAACATCTAAACAAATCTTCAAACGGAAAATAAATCCTAGTCAATCTTTCTTTGTTTTCTTATGATCAGAACATTCTAGTAAAACCAACCTACTGCTTGTTTCAGGTATGATAGGCTTAAGGTAAGAAACTGTCTAAATTCAAACAAAGAAATGAAATAGGATCACTTGATATTGCAACATCTCTTGCATATATGGGACTTAAATGAATGAGAAAGTAACAAGTTTAACATATCAACTGGTCTCCATTATTGGAAGACTTTCCAAGAACCACTGATGAATTGTTCTTTTCTAGTGTATGCATTTAATGCTATCAATTTCTCTCTCAGCATGACTTCAGTTGTGCCCCATAGTTTTATTATGTTGTATTTTCATTATCATTCAGTTCAGTGAATGTAAAAGATTTTGTCCTTGAGACTTCCTCTTCACTCCATGGATTATTTAGAGATGTGTGGCTTAGTTTCTAAATGTTTTGAAGGTATTCCTGCTATTTTTCTGATACTAATTTCTAGTTTGAGTGTATGGTGGTTAGAGAACATACTCTGTGTGACTTCAGTTCTTTAATGTTTGTTGAGGTTTGTTTTGTGACCCTGGACGTGGTCTATTTGGGAAATGTTCTGTGAACACTTGAAAGGTATATATAGTCTGCTGCTACTGGGTGAAGTGTGTTATAAACACTGATTACACCCTGTTGTTTCATAACATTGCTGAATAGTACTATCCTTTCTGATGATCTGTCTGGTTATTTAACAGTTGTTCAGAGAGAGGTGTTGATATCTCTGACTACAGTTGTAGAGTTGTCTATCTGTCCCTCCAGTTCAGTCAGTTTTTGATTCGTGTTTTGTGGCTCTGTTGCTTGGTGCATGTATGTAGAGGATTACTACATCTTGCCCTTGTCAGTATTATAATGTATGTCTATATACCTGGTGACTGCCTCTACTTTGAAGTTTATTTGATTTTTAGGAAGTCCTGTTTTCTTCTAATTGTTTGTATGGTATGTCATTTTCCATATTTTATTTGTATCTGATTCATTACAAATAAGAAGAGCTCTTTTTGGATAGCATATAGTCAGATTTTTAAAATAATCCACTCTGCCTATCCCTTGTCTTTTTTTTAAAGTTTAATACATTGTTTATTTGTAAACCAATACATAATATATGTACAGTAAACCTAAAAATTTATATACTCAAGACTATATTAGTAATCCACAAACATGTAGAATAGGATTTATCTGTACAGAATTGAAAGTTGTGTAAATAGCATAGTTGTTACCTACTATATCCAGAACGTCCATCGTTTGTAATCTTCTTTATACTACCAACTTTCCCCAGAAAGGGCAGATTGTACTTAGTTATTGTTGAATAGTTATAGATTACTAATTGTGAAAGCTTTGCTGCTTTTGAGAACCACAAAGCCACAGTACAATCCTTTCAGTCTTTTGCTCCCTACTTAGATATGTATTCAGGTTTACATATACAGTATCAGCATGAGAATGTCTCAGCCCATAATAGTTGTTCTCTTTGAGAAAGTTTACTTATGTTGGGAAGAGGAAGAGTAAATATTTACTTCCTTTTAGGAAAATTTCACTTCTGTTCATACTTTATATTCAGATTTTAATGTAATTTAGTTTGAATATAAAGTTCATCTTTTACCCCTACCTCTCATATTTAAATAATTTCCACTTTCTCTAAAAAATGACAAGTATCTGATTTTTAAAATCAGAATATTTAAATGTAACTTATTTTGTATCTATCACGTTAGGAAAAAGAGTATGTGTGAAAGATTTAATATTTAAATTTTAGAAACTTCTAAACCTTCTGGTGCTTAGTTTCTTGGCTTTTTCAGAGTCTCTTGAGGGACTCTTTGTAGATAAAAAGAAGTTTACATACATAACTTTGGTGCTACATACGTAAAAATGCACTACTTATTCTCCAGCCTCTTTGTGTACATGGGAAGGGATGAGTGGTAATACTGTCTGCAGTAGCAAATACCCACTATTCACCAGATTGCCTTTTAATGGGAATGTTTACATTTGTCATAATTACTGATGCTATGTGAAGCATAAGTCTGCCGTTTTCTTTTTTATTTGCTGCTTTTTACTCTGGTTTTTTTTTTTTTTTTTTTTTTTTTTTTGGTGCCGGGGATTGAACTCAAGGCCTTGTGCTTACGAGGCACTCACTCTAATCACTGAGCTAGATCCCTAGCCCCTTACTCTGTTTTTTTTTATTTTTCTCTCTCTCTTTTTAAATTGCCTGCATATGGTTTTCCTGAACTTGTTTCAAAATCTCATTTTGATTTACCTATAGTGGTTTTACTTTTTAGGGAGGTTGTATCTTTGGTACAGATTTTTAAATGGCTCCTCAAAGTATTATATGTAAATATATAATTTATCCTAGTCCAATTGATGCTGACATTTTACAAATTTGAGTGAAACATAAAGACTTTATTCCCTTTAGTTCTTTTATCCTCCACCATTATAATATGGTCAACTTAACTATTTCTTCTATGTGCGTTGAAAACACATTAGAAAATGTTTGAATTCTGCTTCAAAATTAGACATAATTTAGAAAACTCAAGAGGAGAAAAATGTGTATATAGGCATATTTTTGCTTTTCTCCTGTTCTTTCTCTCTCCCTAATGTCCCAGAGATTCCTTCTCTTATAATTTTCTTTCACAAGAATTTCCACCAGCCATTCTTTTGGGATGGGGTCCTTCATGGGGATGTATTCTTTCTCCTTTATTCCTGAAAGGCACATCTCTGGCTGTAGAGTTTGGGGTTGACGGTGCTTCTTTTTTTTTTTTTAGATTTTTATTGAAATTTATCCAAAATTACACAAACTTACAAGCTATTACACAAGCTTACAGACCACAATAAGTTGTACCTTTTGTTTATGACAGTGAGCAATATAAACAACCACCTACATACAGCAGTTAAGTCACAACTATATAAAGTTACTATAGTACCCAGTGTACATGTCACTGATTTAAATTTGGGTTATTAGATTCTTAGTTTTAAGATATCATTATTCCTCTGGATTCCCATTCCCCTCCCCCTTTGCCCTCTTCTTGTTCCCTTACCCTTTGTCTATTAGCTTATATCTAACACTTCGTCTTTTTGTATCCATTGTTTACTCTTTTCTTTTGTTTGTATTTTACCTCACTAAATGAGGGATACCATGTGGTATTCCAGCTTGCGAGACTGGTTTATTTCATTCAACATTATATTTTTCAGGTCCATCCATTTTCCTATAAATGACTCTAGTTTATCATTCTTTACAGCTGAATCGTATTCCATTATGTATAGATACCACAATTTGTTTATCCAGCTATCTATTGATGGGTGTACAGGTTGCTTCCAGAATTTAGCTATTACAAATTGTGCTGCTATAAACCCACCAAGAAATGGGCCAGAGAAATGAACAGATACTTCACAGAGGAAGAAATACAAATGGCCAATAAACATATGAAAAAATATCCAACATCTATGGCTATTAGAACAATGCAAATTAAAACAACTCTAAGATTCCACCTTACCCCAGAAAGAAAGGCAATCATTAGGAAGTCAAACAATAACAAATGCTGGGTTAGGGTTAGGGCTAGGGCTAGGGTTAGGGTTAGGGTTAGGGTTAGGACTGTGGTGAAAAGGGAACCCTCCTACACTGTTGGTGGGAATGCAAACTAGTCCAACCACTTTGGAAATCAGTATGTAGATTTCTCAAGAGTCTGAAAGTAGACATCCCATATGACGCAACCACTCCCCTACTATGTATTTTTCCTGAAGAGCTAGAGACATCATACTGCAGAGATACTTGCGCAACAAAGTTTATAGCAGCACAATTTGATGGTGCTTCTTTAGAATTTGACAGCCCCAGGCCGCCTGCCTCCTCCTGGTGGGAAATGTGTGTCGCTGGAGTTGTACTTCTCCTTAGGAAAGCTACGATTTCTCTCACTGCTTTCAAGAATACGGCCTAGTTTTTACAAGCTAGAGTATGTTGTGCTCCAATGTTAGCTTCTTTGGGATTTTATTGGTGCTTAGCATCTCGAATCCTGGTTTATGTCTTTTGGCAAATTGGAGACTTTTTAAAATCATTTTTGTTTGAACACCTTCTCAGCCTGCTTTTGTCTTCTTCCCTTCTGGGATTCTCATGACAGAGAGGTTTGAATTTTGTTTCAGGACCGTAAATCCCCAAAGCTGGTTCATTTTATTTTTTCAAAATACAAGTTTTCTCTCTATTGTTAGAATTGAGTAATTTCTATTGTTCTATCTTTAAATTTTCTGATTCTTTCTTCTGACCTCTCCATTTTCCTACTGAACCCACCCTATGAAGCTTTTAATTTCAGTTCTAAAGTTTCCGTTTGTCTCTTCTTATTTCTTTGTAGCTCTTCCACTTTCCTTGCAGAAACTCTGTACTTTTTGTTTGTTGGAAACATGTTAAAAATTGCCTCTTGAAGCTCTTTCTTTGGCGCCTGCTGAAAACTCCTTGTTTGATAATTTGAGCATCTGGGCCACATTAGTGCTGGCATCCGTTAATTTTCTTTTTCTAATTAAATTGAAATTTTTCTGGTTTATGGCAAGATGAGTGAATTTTCATTTGTAGCTTAGATGTTTTAGGTATTATGTTATAAGATTTTTAATCTTATATAAGTCTTCGGTTATAGGAAGTACATACGTAAGCATGAGTATTATATGTGTGTAGCATTACATACACTATACTATATTGAAATAACATTATATCACTGCATGCTATTGCTGTTATTAAATCTGTTTCTACATTTGTTACAAGGCCCACAGCATACTGTTAATATTTTTGCTTTAGGTATTCAGGTATTCAGTTATCTTTTGAAGATGTAACAGGTTAGAAAATTGTCCTTTATATTTAGCATTATTTTTACTATTTCAGTCATGGTTTCTTCTTTATTTGCATCTAAATTTCCATCTTCTCCTCTTTTCTTTTTGTCCTAAAATTTTTTCTTCAATTTTTTTGGCAGTGTATTCTTTCAGTTTTCATTTGTCTAAAAATCACCTGTTTTGCCTTCATTTCTGTAGGATATTTCATTGAAAGTGGCGTTTGGTTTTTTCTTTCTTTCTTGACTTTAAAGATATCTCTCCCACTTTCTCCAGGATTGGTTAATTTGTGAGGAAATGGTGGCTACCTTAACTTTCTTCCTCTGTGTAAATCTTCTTTATTTTCTTGCTGCCTTCAAGATTTCCTCCTATCTTTGGCTTTCTGCAGTTAATTGCAATGTACTCAGCTATGTGCTCCCTTTTTAGTTGTCCTTCTTTGTGTTCCCTGAGCTTCTTGTGTCTGTAGTTTGTTGACTCTGGTTAATTAAAAATGTCTTCACCCTTTGTCTCTTCAAATATTTCTTCTGCCTTTTCCCTCTCTCCCTCTCTGTCTGCCTCCCTCGCTCTTCCATTTCCCTTTCAATTTCAGTTGTGACTGTTTTATGTTGTCCTGAAGCTTTGCTTTATTGATTTCCCCTCACTGTTCTATCTTTGTGTTTTACCGCCTATCGCTTCTTTTTACCTATATTCAGGTTTGTCCACTTTTTCTTTGGCTGTGCCCACTTTGCTGATGAGCTTGTTGAAGTTCTTTCACTCTGATATTATGTTTTTACTTCTAACATTACATTTGACTCTTTTTTGTAGTTTGCCTCTCTCAGCTGGGACTCCTGCCTGTTTATGCTCCTTATCCACCTGTTGTACTAGACTTTAAAGTACCTATTTAAATACTTACATAACTAAATTTTTGGTTATGAAAATATTTACACATTGAAAACTTCTGATCATTCTCACACCTGGGTCATTACTGAGTCAAGTTCTGTTGACTGCTTGTTATCACTGTGACAACTGAAGAAGATAACGTAGTCTATCATCAGGAAAAAAGAAAGGGGAAGAAGCAGTGTGAAGACTGGAGAGGGAGAGACAGACCTACGGGTTATTGTGGAATGCTGATAATTCCACAGAAATTACCAACAAAGCCATACAGAGATAAGACAATCCCACAAGGTCAAGCTTTCAAACAACAGTAGCATTTTTCCAGCAGAGAATCAATGTACAAGAAAAATATAAGAAAAAAATAAGGGCTAGCAATATTTTTAAAGTGTCGATAATTAATAGATAATAAACAAAAACTTCAGGAAAACATTATCACTTAATTCAACTCTCTAAAATAGAATCTGAGTAAATGGAGATTAATCATCATCCTGTTTTTAAGATACCGTCTCAACTGTGTTCTATAATTTCAAAGTGGCCTCCGTGAAATGTCAGAGATATTTTAAGGCTCATGACCATGTTCTAACATGCGCACAGCATGAAGGCGGAATGGTCCACGGTCAACGAAGAGTTAAGTCAGTTTTGAAAAAGAGGCGCATAGTGGGAGCTCGCTGTCCAGACTCTAAGAGAGCCCGTGAAGGCACTGCAGCAAGAGTAGACACGGGGCTGGAGATTTAGCTCGCTGGTAGAGCACTCGCCTAGCAAGCACAAGGCCCTGGGTTGGATCCCCAGCACTGCCCCCCGAAAAAAGAACAGACATGTACGCCATTAACCTGCACGGAAAGCCAGACCAGCTCCCTGGGTGCGGAGAGGCTCCCTGGTGATGAGAGTAGCAGTGTCACTTAATGGAGAAAGGACGATTAAGTAGACCACGCCAGTGATCTATGTAGTGCTAACTTGGTTCTCCAAAGGAAAAAGGCCTGATTTCCAGCATTTGCTCATTCCCATGGTATTATACTCCCATCCTACCTATTTCAAACTAGCAACAATTTAACAACAACTTGCCAAGTGTCTTAATATTTGACTTGCGGTCTGGCGCAAGCACATCGCTGGCTGGCTTGCTTTATGGGAAAGAATAAAACTGATTCTTACTCAGCTTTGTCAGCAACAAAGGTGTATACATCAAACTGCAGTCATCTTCCTGACCTGAGCAAACGTCATCCCATAAGACATGCTCATCACTGGGGGCCTCAACTGCGAGGGAAAGCTTGCCTCATGGGAAGCTGCAACAAGTAATACCTGAGCGGCAGGAGGCAAGCGGACCACCTTCCCAGCTTTCCCTGCTCTTCCCATCTGCGTGGCAGCCCAAGGAAGTCACTATGAGGGTGCTCAAAACATGCAGTGAATGTTTAAATTTTTAAAAAATTAGTTACAGTAAAACATGCATTGCCATGAAACCCCCTCAAAATATGTCCTGTGGGCACACTCATCCCATCATCCTGACCACTTTCTGTAGCAGCTCTAGAATCCTCTTTCATGAGTGTCTTTAGCAGTCCTGTGGTGGCTGACTCTATGGCCTGAATTAATTCAAAATATTCTCCTTTCATGGCCATGTTTACTTTAAGGAAGGGTCGGAAATCACACAGTGCCACAGCCAGTGAATCAGGTGCATGAGGATGCACTGTCGTGTTTTTATTTGACAGAAAGTACCGTAGTAGAAGCTTCTGTGGGAGGTGGAGCATTGTCACGAGGGAGGGTGAAACTGTTTGCCTATTTGTCAGACTATTTTCCATGCACATCTTTTTTTAAAAATAAGCCTTTATAATATTCAGAGTGCATGCATCATTCCTGGGTACAAACTCAGCTCACACAATTCGTCAAGGTCAAAACACACAAACAGGGGCTGGGAATTTAGCTCAGCGGCAGAGTGCTTGCCTTGCAAGCGCAAGGCCCTGAGTTCCATCCCCAGCACCCAAAAATGAAACAAAACAAAAAAACAAAAGCACAATCAACGTCACCTTGATTTTGGATCTCGATTGGCACACTTTTTCCACGGAAGGGCACTGGACGATTTCCACCGAGCGCTCTGAATCTTGGTCTCAGGATCATAACCACAGACCCACGTTTCATCTCCCGTGATGACACCTCTTAAAGAGCTGGAATCTGAAGCAGCAGGATCGAGCAACTCCAGTGAGATGTGCACACTTTAAAACACCCCTGCTCTCAACACAGCTCACCACTGAGCGCACCCCACAGGTGAAACTTGTCACGCACTGTCACTAACTTTCCACACACAGCGTCTCGTCTTGAAGAGTCTGTCTTCCAAAGACAGGGCTCCAGGGAGAACGGTGACGTCGCATGGAGCCAGAGCAGCTGGCGTTTGTTGAGTAGCTTTCTCTACAGTCCCCTTCTTCAGGGACCAAACTCTTCCAGGTAGTTGCCTGTGCGCCCTTCTTGTTTTCCTGCTGCCCCGTCCTCCTCCCTTCCCCAGCTGACTCACACATTTTCAAAGCTGCTTTGGGGGCAGGATCTGTTTCCAAGTCACTTTGTACACCTCAGACTCGTCTAGCGCATCAGAGTGTGTGTCATAGCCTCGGGCTCAGGAAGCTTTCTGGGCAGAGTGTCGTCTGCTCTATCTGTTTTCTCTCCTGGGAGCACCAGACGGAGCTCTTTTCCCTCCGGCTCTGAGCGGTTCACAGGTTCCAGGCCCCGTGAAGCAGGAGGGGAGCAAAGACCCCGGCAAAAGTCCCCCAGTGTTGCGCCTGTCTCCCGTGCCTGGCAGAGTGCCTGCACCGGGGAGTAGACCTAACTCTGGACCGCGGGCTCGACACCCCTGAGAGAGAGGAAGAGCCAGGAGTCGGAGTGGAGGGGAGACCGTCGTCAAGACCAGGAAGTGGCACAGCAGTCCCCTCCTCCACGCGTCTGTCACTCGCAGTCAAGCGCAGTCTGAAAACACTGTAGTCTGAGTAGAAGACTCCAGAAACAGTTCATGAATTTCAAATAACTGTTATTACATTGAGTTGTTATAAGTGTTCTAGCATATTATTAGTTATTATTAGTATCTTATTGTGACTTTTTAATTTTTATTTTATTTCTGTTGAACAAAAGTTTGCTTAGTTTCTTTTTATTAGTAGTATATATTTGTGATGCATGATAATTACATTCCTCTTGGGAAACTGGTACATTTACATATTGCGTCTTAATCATTATTCTTCCCCTTTCCTCTCCTCGCCCTCTTGTCTCCCTTTTCCCCCAGATCCCTTCCCATACACACAGAGTCTACCTCCCTGTTTCCCACCATCTGTCTCTTATTTTGCTCTTTAAATTATTTATGTTTTACTTTTCTCACTTTTAAGTTAAACTTCGTCCCAGATACGGATGCACAGGAAAGCAGCGACAGGGCTTGGTGCACGCTGTGGTTTTCGTGTCCTCTGAACCCACTTGGCAGAGCTCAGAGGAGGCTCAGAGGAGACAGGTTGAAAGTCAAGCTTTGCAACCCAAAAGGACCGCGCTGTGGCGAGGAAACATCACGGCTCTCGGCCGGGAGAGGACTGTGGGCTTGTTCCGGGCCCCAAGCCCCACCAGAGCAGGAACCCAGGACGGGACCTGCTCAGGAAGGGAGAGCGGAGACCTCTGGGGCTCCCGGAGCGCAAACACACGGAGTTTGCGTGGGTGCCACCCCAAGTGTTAGGGGCCTTCTGAAAAAGCAGATCCAACATCCTGGACACACAGTGTGAGGGTCTCCCTCCTGCAGGCCTTGGAGGGGCTTGTGGAAACGAAGGGTGTGAAACCGAAGCTCCATTGCACCGCAGGCAAACCAAGCTGGGTTCTACTCCAGCTCTGCAGTCTAGAAACGGTGAGACCCAAAGTCACTGCTTACCCCTCCCGAGATGCCCGTCTCTCGTGGGAAATGTAGGTACTTCACCTGTTTTCAGCAAGTTTTCTTGGAGCCCAGATTTTTGTCTTCGTGTGGAACCTTCGCGATGCCTCCCCGTGGTGAGGCCCTTGGCTTATATGACGGGAATGATAAGAAACCAACAATGAGACAAGGTCACAGGAGTAAAATGACAAGTGGTGACGTGAGGGGCACCAGCCCGTGGAAACAGATCCTGACCTGTAAAGATGCCTGCGAGCAGAGACCCTTAAGGAAAACGTCAACAGTGTTTATCAGGAATCTAAGCAAAAGCTGCCCCAAAATGGGCCGTGTTAGGGAGGTAGCGCCTGAAGAATGAAACATGTAGGAAAGCAGCTAACCAAGGAACCAAGAGATCTGTGCACTGAAAACTGTAAAACTCGAAGAAACTGACAAAGACACAAATAAATGGAAACATATTTTCTGTTCATGGGTCAGAAGAATTAATATTGTTAAAATTTCATTGGTTCATACTACCCAATGTGATATACAGATTCACCATCATCTTTATCAAAATTTCAGTGGTATATGTTTCACAGAAATACGAAAAAATTCTAAAATCAATATGAAGACACAGAAAGCCCTGCATGGCCAAAAATCCTTGAGGGGAAAAAAATAGTTGGAGTCACTACACTTCCTGATTTCAAATTATATTATAAAGCAGTAGTAATAAAAACCACATGGCACAGGCATTAAAAAAAAAACAGCTAAGTAGGCCAGTGGAGCAGAATGGAGAGCCCAGAAATAATTCTGCACATAGACAGTGCACCACATTCTGATGAGGCCACCAAAAAGACACAATAAGGAAAGAACAATCTCTTCAATAAGTGGCGTTGGGAAAACTGAACATCCCTTTGCCTTAGGCCACACATGAAAATCCAGACATAGGGCTATAAAATTCCTACTGCACTGTGACTTTGGCAGGGATTCTTTAAATAGTCCACCAAAAGCTCAGGCAACAAAAGCAAACATAGCCAAGTAGGTTTGCATCCAACTAAAGTGTCTGCAGAGCAGTGGAAGCAATCAACCAAGGGAAAAGCAGCCAAAGGATCAGGAGAAAACACTGGTGAACACGGACCTGATAAGGGGGTAATATCGAAAGTGCATAAGTCTTCAACAGCAAACAAACAAATTAAACCAACTGAAAACGAGACCAGGACCGGACAGACATTTTCTTCAACAACATGCCAGTGGCCAGCAGGTTGACGAGAAGTGCCGACAGTACTCATCGTCAGAGGACGGAAAACCGAAACGACACGGGGGCGCAGCTAACACCTGCTAAGCCTTGGAAAGCGATGTGCGTGTGCTGGGTGGGTGAGCTGACAGGTCAGGAGGATTCGATGCTCTGTCTACATGTGGTAGTTTCAGTTCGTGAAGGGTTTTTCAGGATAATACACCATCTTATGTCAAAGAGCATCTATGCATCAAAACAGCATATCACACACCTCAAATATATATATACAGTTGAAGAAAGGGCATATGGATATGATCGAAATGCATGGTGAATGTTTAAACTGAAAAAACATGTATTATAGTAAAAGACATGTTATCATTAATTCCCCTAAAAACACCCCCAGCTTCAAACATTCTGATCCCCTCATTCTTGCCACTTTCTACAGCGGCTCTGGAAGTTCTCTTTTGGATGTTGGGGCATCATTTGGTAGTAGCTGCCTGGACTCCCGGGTGACTATGTGCTAACTGGATTACCAGTGGCCCAGGCTTCCGAGCCTTCCTGAGCTTCTCGGGGGACAAGTGGCCATCTGTCTGTGCTGCTGCTGGGGTGAGGCCACTCACCACTTTCCATCACACGGTGGCTCCCTCCACTGTCCTCTCAGGAGTCTAAGTCTGCCCCTGCTTACCTGGAAGGTGCTAGGTTTTGTTTTGTTGCCGGCCATTTCAGCAGTAAAGAATTGAAGCAAATGTGGTGTCTTGGTTTGGTTTTGTTTTTTTAGTTGACTAATGTTTAAAACAACTATGCTTGGATATGTGAATTGGAGAAGAAAATCAGCTTGGTGAGTCTGTGTTCCACGTGAGCATGTCATTTGCAAGCACATATTTACATTAGTCTCAGTAAAAGCACATTTGTTTGGACAAATATGGAACCTAGTAGGAAACTGTTTACAGCATTGCTCTTGGCCAACTCTGAAAACTCATCCTGGAGCCAGATCGGCAAACCAGCCCTCTTCCCCCGCCCATACCACAGCCTGTTAGCAACACGGCCAATGCTCGTGACGCCCAATCTGTCAATGTCAGAGTCACCCTTATGTGGCTCCTTGGAGGCCACCTGGCTCCACAGGCCCCTGGGAGAAGAAGTTGCTCCTCCAGGCTCCCGGGCAGGTGTTTCTCTGGCAGCTCTTGCATGAGGCCAAAGACGGGATCCCTCCATCCTGGAGGATAGCCACTGCCTTTCTGAACACTGTCAGGTTGTTCTTTTCATTCTGCTGCCATGATGGACTGCTACAACCTCTTCCTGTCTGTTCTAAGTCACGCAGTTATGCGCCCAGCATTCTGGGCAGCGCTGTCCTCTGCACGCCGTTCTCAGTGCCCCTCAGCACCTTGCTCTTAAGTGTTCCTCTAAGCATGTGGTTGCTACCTCCACACACCCAGCCCCTGCTGCCCTGCTTTGCACTTGGCCTTGGCCTGCATACCCCGACTTTGCAAGGTCCTTTTGGATTTCCTGTAATAGATTAGAAGGACCCAGCTGCCACTGTAGTCCGAGAGTCATTGTTCTGCTGTGCATTATTACTCACAGGTCGTGGAAGCATATCTGCTCAGCAGGCAGGCTGGAGAGGAGCACTGTGAAGATTTATTCTTCAGCATGCTGGGACCTCTCTCCCAAGGGGTGCCCGCAGTCCCGGCTGGCACCCCCTAAGGCAGGGGTTCTCAGAGAGGGGCCAAACAGGACAGGAAGTCCCCAACCATCCAGAGGCACAGAGGTCTGAAGAGTTAGCAGGAGGCACACACCCTCTTTCTGGAACTGAGAACCTCCGTGCCGGGGTCTGCTCCGGCTGGGAGGACCAACACCTGACCTTTCTTCCCAGGCTTCAGAGGGAAGTCTCACCCACACTTAGCCCCTGCACACCCGCTCTGCCACTTTCTCAGCACCTCCGGGAGAAAAGCAGACATCTGCGGGACTTCGAAGCTGAACCTGGACTCTGGTGTCCATACACAGACCGTTTGTGGGGAACAACGCATCCCATAGGGACTCCAAGTGCCTGGCTGTTCGTGCTGCTGCTCGGCGAGGCCTGCTTTTGTTCTCTCCCGGGGTCTCCTGCCAACCTCTCCCTTGTTATTTTCAGGGGCCCAAATGATGTCCAGACCCAAGTTCAGAAGGGCTTCCAGTCAGAGATCGTTTTGAAGTTCAATGTCTTGGGACCTTTTTTTAATTTCAAATTTGTTATTTTAAGCACACATCGTGACTTGATGACGCTTTTTGAAATTTCAGTTTGTGGTTGATGTCCCAGAGCTCAGGAATGCATGTTTAATTTTGTTCATTCTATGAGCAGCGTTTCATCTCAGACTAAATAGATGCACATTTTAGAAATCCCACAGAAACACTGAGAACAACTCTGATGTTTATATAAATAAAGACATGCTTGAGTGTTTAAGCATCTTTAACTAAAGGAAACAATCAAATTTGGTTCCAAAGGCTTCGTGGAACTCCACTCGATCGTTAACTTGGCCATCGGTGCCAGTTTCCCCTTCGCCTGTATCCTTGCAGGGCGTTGTGTATATGGGCAGCACCGCATTTTATTTATGGGCACTCGTGTCCCCCGTGGATGCTGGTCTCTGTGGCCCACAGCACCCCGCACAGAGACGTTTCCCTCGTGGGATGGCGGTTGAGCTCAGGCTGAGTTTTGACACTGGTGGGATTTTCACCTCTATGAAGAAGCATTGAAAGGAGCTGCTGAAGCTGGATGGATGACGAGAGAGTTCTAGAAAAAGGAAGGAGGAGAGGTCAATGATGCTTTTGCAATTGCCCTAAAATCTCTGTGGAAGCTGAAGTTTGACTTGGACAAATGACTCCAACACCAGAAATGTGGTCGCCACGCCCTACCGGCTTCTCTTCAGCTGGGCAGGATTTCTAGAGAGCAATCACACACCTTCTTCATGTCCAGATCGAGTGTCTCAGGACTTCATGAGTAGAAATGTGAAGGACGGGGTGCTCAGCGCGGGTCAGAGTGTGCGTGAGAAATCCCCTCCTTCGCTTGGCTCCACCAGCAGAGCCATGGGGGCGGGGTACGCTCACGAGCTGCGTCGCAGGCACAGAATTCCTCGCACCAATTACTTCCAGCGTTCTGATGTGGGAGTGGGTGAGGAAGGAAGGTCATGCCCAGGCCCGTGGCCCGCGGAGGTGCTCAGGCCATTTTAAGGGCAGTGGAGTGCACTGCTGTCGGGGTTTTCAGGGGATTTTAATAGTCGTGTGGTCAGAGTTCCCTGAGTAAATAGCTTCCATTTCCACTCCTGCTGCCAGCGGGCTGAGCAAGGACCACCTAGTTTGCATGCTTCCCGAGGACGAAGGAAATGGGAAGGCAGCATCTCTCCCCACAACCCTTCAGACGTTGCCCCTCCCAGAGACCTGCCTTTATGGCATGTTTGTTCGTTCTCTCTTAAAATTTAAATGCTACCAACTTAAACTTCTTTTCCTTCTTACAAACCTATTGCTGCTTACAGACGGGCTTTAGAAGCTGCGGTAGAAACGAGTGCTGGGTGAGGGAGGGGAAGAGAGCAGGACACTGGGCAGCCCACGTGCCGTGGCTGTGTCAGTACCGAGTCCTCCACCCTCGCTCCAGCCGGCCCATCCCACGTGGCCACAGCTGTCCATCAAGAGGTGAGGTGGAGCTGCGCCATCCAGGGCACACATCCCAGCCCCCCACAGCTGTCTGAGCCCAGAGACGGTGCTGAACCTTACATACACTATGCTTTTGCCTGTGCGTGAATACTTACGATAAAGTGTAGTTTATAAATCAGGCACAGTAAGAAAGTAACAATAATAATTGATATAAAATAGAGCTATCATGAAAATACACTGTAATAAAAGTCACACAAATCTGTTTTTCCCAAAATACCTTATCGTACTGTAAACCTTAGCAACCTCAGCATACCTTTTTTTCTGAACTTATTAAAACAGGAACTTCTACTTTTTCACCAAAAGAACCACTTTATGTCTTCTCTTTGACATATGTAAGTTGCCAATACTACCAGCCTCAAATTTGGGGATGTTATTGAGTAAAATAAAGGCACTATGATGCTGTGACAGTTGCTTCCATAACCAAAGTGGTGATGAAGTGACTCATGAGAGGGTAGCATATACAGCAGAGAAACACTAGACACAGGCATGATCCACATCCTGATCACAAGAGCACAGATGTCATCACACTACTCAGAACAATGTGGGTGACTGTTAAGTGTAATTTCAACTTGATTGGCAGAGAGCTGCCAAAGGGATTAGTCATTGACACTCTGGGTGTGTCTGTTTTGGCCATAGAAGCATGACCTTAGGGTCTATACGTGTTCCCTGGCCCCTTCCACCCTGGCACTGTTCCTCTGTTCTGCTTTCTGGCCACATGAAGAAAGCTTCTGTGCTCCACCAGACCCTTCCACCATGACGTTTTTGCTTTAGAGCCAGCTGACCATAGACTGAACCTTCTAAAACTATGAGCCTAATAAGCCTCCACTTCTCAAGTTGTATCAGGTATTTTTTCACGGCAATGGGAAAGCTGACTAATACAGGAAATTGTACCAGAGAAGTGGGGTCATTACAGTGACTATACCTGACCAGAAGTATTTGGAACTGGTTTGTGGAAAGACTTTTGAAATGTTTGGACACAGGGGCTAGGTAAGCCCTGAAATGCTGTAAAGAGAGCCCGATTGGGTGATTCTGCTCAGAACTCAAAAGACCAGAATACTAATAAGAATGTGGACAGTAAAGACCAGGATAGTGAGGTTTCAGCTGGGAATAGGAATTCGGCAATTGGACTAGAGGCAAAATTTTGTATACATTTGCTCATGAGTTTGTGGGAGGCTGAAAATAAAGGCAGTGGACTAACTAATATGTGGAAGAAATTTCAAGGCAGCTGAACATCCAGGCTGTGGTATGGGTACTGCTGGCTGCTTTTAGCCAGGTGCACAGTGAGAACTGGGAGCAAAAGGCAAAGCAGAAATACTTGAAAAACTTTCATTTTGACCTGAAAGTTGTGACCAAAGGAGATGTGGTTGTTTGAGAGACCAGGGGCATTGGAAAAAAAAAAAACAAACCAAGTTTGGTAAAACCTTGGAGTTTGAGTAACTTATTCCGTGAGTGTTCCACATTTCTAATAAATTCTAACTTGATAAACGAGTGATGTCTAATGATGGATACACAGGTTGCTTCCAGGATTTAGCTGTTGTTAATTGTGCTGCTATAAACTTAGATATGCATGTATTGTTGTAGTATGATGATTTAAGGTCTTTGGGGAAGATACCTAGCAAGAGGATAGCTGGATCCTATGGAATTTCTAATTTCGGTCCTTTGAGCGATCTCCATACTGATTTCCATAATGATTGTACTAGTTTGCATTCCCACCAACAGTGCAGGAGGGTTCCTTTTTCATCACAGCCACACCAGCATTTGTTATTGTTTGATTTCTTAGTGATTGCCATTCTTTCAGGTGTAAGATGGAATCCTAATGTTATTTTAAATTGCATTTCTCTAATGGCTGGAGATATTAGACATTTTTTCATATATTTGTTGACCATTTGCATTTCTTCCTCTATGAAATATCTGTTCATTTCTCTTGGATAAAGAAAATCTGATGTCTATATATAATAGAAAGGTACGCAGCTATAAAGAATAACAAACTTGAGATATTTGTAGGAAGATGGATGCACCCGGAAAATACAACGATAGAGAAATAAACTAAACACACAAGCTTAAATACCATTTGGTATTTCTCATTTGAGTGAGGAAAAGTATCAACAAAGGAAATGATAAAGGATGGCTAGAAAGGGTCAAGGATGGATCTTTTGGGATATGGAGATGGTCCAAGGGAAAGAGGGTGAAAAGTGAAGAGGGGGAGGGGAAGGGGAAATAAGAAGAGTGAAGATAGGCCATGTACGGGAACCTAATAACCCCAATTAATGTAAACATTATATACCACATCATGAGCTAAGACAAATAATATCAATAAAAATGAAAAATGAGATAGAGAAACTGGAGGAGTTGAGAGGGCGGGGGAGGGAAGGGGATTTTAAAAAAAGAAAGAAATATGCTGCAATATGTACATGTAACCATTTCAAAGGTGACTGTAAACTACATGAACTACAAACATGTAAAAATAAAATTTTTAATAATTGTTTAAATAAATAAATAAGTAAATGAGAAATGTTTTGCATTGTGAGTAGTATATGATGCCGAATATCGCATGATCACAACTGAGTCAATGTTTCCCCTCTCCCTCCCTCTCTCTCTCTCTCTCTCTCTCTCTCTCTTTCTTTCTCTCTCTGTGGAATTATGGGTGATCACCTTCCAACAGTAAGAGGTTATGGAGATCTGGTCTGCAGAGGAGGAGAAGGAAAAGGTGGAGGAATCCCTCACTTCAAATGAAACCAGGGAGCTGTGTCAAATGTAAGAAACAGTGCAAAACTTTGTAGAAAAGTACCACCAAATAAGACTGCAGCAGTGCAAATGATGAATTTGTTTAACAACAATGCAAATGTCATATTCCAAAAAAACTTCAAAAGGAGGCAAAAGAAAGTATCATTATAGGTTCCTTGTTAAAGTTGCACAGAAAGAAAAAGATTTCATTGAGCCAATAGATAGCAGTGATTCTGCTAGTGATAGTGAAAGTCATCCTACACAATAACCCTCCTCTCTCTTGTCTTCCTTACACCAGCCCCAAAGGTTTTCAAAGGTAAGTACAAGTTAATTTGTTCATTTTTCTTTTTATGTTGTATTTTCTTTATTATTTTATATTATATTACAGTATTGTAATCATTTTTATATGCTTATTTTTAGGTTGTAGCATGAGTCATCTGAATTTCCATTCTTACAGGGAAATTTGCTTTGATATACAAGTGCTTTGGGTTATAAACACATTCCTGGCATGAATTATGCTCACAAACTAAGGTTTTACTGTACTTTAAATGAGGGCAAGAAAAGAGATGCCTTGAGGGCATCTCAGGACTCAGCAAAACCCCACCCATCACAGGCTGAAGCGCAAAAGTGTAAACCTTTCACTTGAGAAGAATCCCTAACTCCCTGTTTCAGAAGACCTTCTAGGGATTTGGCTCCTCAAGATTCATTTCACCATGCTCAGCCTTTCAGGCACTCAGAGACCACCCCAGCCATAGTCTAAGAGGGTCTGACTGCTGCTTAGGCTGGCAGCTGAACTTGGCATTGTTTATGTGATACAGGTTTTACTGGCACACAGAATGCAAGAGTTGTGGGGAGTTGTCAGGGAGGCTTCCACCCAGACGTTCAAAGAAAGCCCAGGCAAGGAGCTCCTGAGAAGGAAGCACATCAAACTGTAAGAATAAAGCCAATGGTACAGTAAAAGCCCCAGGAAGTCAGAAACACCAGGAATGTAGAACATCTGCAAAGGAAAGCTGCAGGCTGTAAGTGGAATCAGTCCAAGGGAAAGACCACGTAGGCTGCAAACAGCAAGATCATAGGGGCAGAGCCACTCAAACTCTCTGGAACTCACATCTTACCAACATGCGCCCTGGATACTAGACACAGAGCTATAGGACTTAGTATTTGCCTTGCTGGATTTTGGTCTTGCCTTGATCCAATTCTTTTTTCTTTTCTATTCCTCCATTCCTCTCTTTTTGAATGGAAATGTTTACCCTGCACCATTGCATTTTGAGATTAAATAACTCGTTCTTTGAATTTTCAGAGGTCAGAGCTAAGTGTTTGCCTTGAATCTCAGAGGAAACTTTGACTTAGACTTTTGAACAATGCTGCAACTGTTGAGATCTGGGGGAAGAGATGACTGCGTTTTCAGTTGTACATAGGATAGTTGTATCATATTAGCTGAGATTATAAACTTGGTACGTGCATTGTCTTTATATGGAGACTATAGTTTCAGGAGAGGCGCTTGGGTGTCAAAGTTGTCAAAGGATGGAATGTGACAGTTAAGCTTAATTGGCAACTTAATTGACTAGGTTGTTGCCTAGGGAATTAGCAGAGCACACTTCTGGGTGTGTCTGGGTGGGTCACCAGAGGCATGTCCTTGGGCTATCGCTGGTCCCTCCCCCTTCCTCTTGGGCACTACACACACACACACACACACACACACACACACACACACACACACACTGCCGCACTACTTCCTGGTCATCAGAAACTCAAAATCTTCGCTCCACCATGCCCTTCCACCATGATGTTTCTGTTTTAGAGCCAGCAGACTGTGCGATGAATCCTCTGAAATCATGAGCCCAATAAATCTCTCCTACTTTAAGGTGTGGGCCTCAGATTTTTCCCCATCAATGGGAAATTGGAGTAATACAATGTGCAATTTAAAATTTAGGAATTTTTATTTAATATTTTCAGATCATTGTAAATCTCATGTAACTGAAACCTCCAAAAGCAAAACCTCGGATGAGGGGGACTACCGTGTGTTTGCCAGCAGCTTGCTTCTGCTCATGGCCTTGCAACTTGCCTTGGCCAATGGGACAGGTGACGTGCAAGCAGAACCTTGAGAGGCACTCGACTAATCAGCTTGATTGCTCTTGCACCTTTGCAGTCACCGCGAGAACGTGTCTACACCTGCCCGCCAGGAAATGAAAGACACACGGACCAAGACAAAGCACCAACTGCCCCAGTCGAAGATACTGCAGGGCACTCAGAGCCAGCCACATCCAGAACTGTGAGTGAATCCACCCACAGCAGTGGAGTGCCCCAGACTTGCGTCACATAAATACACTGAGCCTTTGGAGTTGTTTGTTGCGCACTATCATCATAGTAATAGATAGCTGTTCCATGGGAGAAAGCAGGCCAGGATACAGAAGGTGGGAAACTATGTGGAAACAAAATCTGCCTCCCTCACAAGTATGAGTGTAGCTCCTGCCTCACACTTGGGAGATCAGAATGACTGTAGGACGTGCGAAGCTGATAGCAATGCCGCAGCTAGCCACGCTCCATAGATGGGAGACTGGCCTGTCCTCACACAAATGCAGCCATGTGGCCTATGTGTCTTTACGTTCATCTTCTGCAGGAGTGGTGGAGAAGGTAGTGAGAGAGGGAACAAGACCCGGCCGTGGCTACTATGTGCCAGCAATTTGCTGCCTAGGTCACATCACTGGCTCCCAGCCCGTCTGCGCTAGGTTTCCACTTCAGAGTTGCTGTTGTTGGATAGATGTCCCCAGAGGCCCAGGTATCTAAAGTTGGTTTTACTGGGAGATCAGGAGCCCTCTAAGATATGGGGCCCGGTGGGAGGAAGTGAGGTCGTTGTGGGCATGCCCTTCCAGGGGGCTGTGGGACTCGGGTCTCTCCCTCCAATTCCTGGTGGCTGTGGGGTGAGCTGCTTCTCCACCACACCCTCCCACCAGATGTGCTGCCTCCCAGAGGCCCTAAAGCAATGGAGCTCCTAACTATGGACTGATACTTTTGCATCTGTGAGTCAAAATAAACCTTTCTCCCTTATAAGCTGATTATCCTGGATATTTTAGCACAATGATGGAATCTTTTTCTCCATTCTCCAGATGGGAAAGCTGAGACCTACACCATCGAAGCAATTTAACCGTGTTAATTGAAAGGCTGCCAAACATCTGTCAAGGAGCCAATGGCAAATATTTCAGGCTGGGCAGGCCCAGGGCAGTCTCTGTCTTGCCCCACTTCCGCAGCCGCCGTGGCACAGAAGTGGCTGTGAAGGACGTGGAAGTGAGCATGTGTGCACCGGTAGAGATCCATCAGGAACACTGACACTGAACTGCAGATCATGTTCTCATGCTACAAAATGCCCTTCTTTTGACTTTTTCCTCAGCCATTTAGAAAAGTCAAAACCATTCTTAGCTCACAAGCTGTACAAAAATCGGCAGGAAGCCAGGCTGGGAACCCCCGCTAGCGATGCCAGGGCTTAGATTCAAACTTATAAACTTTGCAAGTGACTGAGGCCAAAGAAACCTTTGTAGAACTCCTGTGTTTCTGAGGCTCTGTTCCCTTCGTTGGGGCCACTCAATGCCCTCCCGTGTGAAAACATCAAGAACGTGTTTGGCTCACTCGTGGAACGGTGTTGGACACCGTGTGCTGAAGTACCCACACTTCACTCGCACTTCTCTCGGACTGATGCAGGATGTGTGCGTGCTTGCTTGCATGCAAGTGTGTGTGCATGCATGTGTGTGCATGTGTGGGATATGTGCTGACCACAGGCTGCAGGGAAACTGTGGCACGTTGCCAAAGATAATGCATGAGATAGATAAACAGGTACTCTTCTTGCCCCCAGGTTGCACACAGGGGAACCGAGAATGGTTTGGCCGCCTGCTCACACTTACCCCTCAGCCTTCTGTGTGCCTGGCTCCGGAGCCACAGCTGGGCCCACCCACACACCCATGGTGCTCTGCTCCAGGCTGTCCCAGGCCAGGACAGAACAGTCACGCAAGGAAAGCTGGCTTCGGAAGGCAGCTCTGCTCACAGCTTCTGTGCCGTGTTGGAGAAGGTTCCAAGGCTCGGCGAGTCTGACATCATTCCACGGAGAAGGCTGATCCAACGTGCTTGTGCCCACACTGCCCCGTCCCACTGCTGAGGTCCCCACCGGGAAACTGGTCAGGCGACCTTCCTGAGCCCAGGGATGCCGCCATGGCCTGGGGTGCAGGAAGAAGCCTGGCTCATCTCGCCTGGGTTGTCCACAGTGCTCTCTAGGTCTCTTCCTGCGGTTCTACCCCACGCTATCCTAAGTGCCAGGGCTGCCACCAGCGGGCCTGGCTGTGAGCATTCACCCCACTGCCCCGGGCTTCCGGCTCACAGAGCACGAACCACGCGCCGAGCTGTCTGTTCCTGAGTTCTCTCCTGGGTAAAGCAGTCATGCTGGGCATCAGCACGCGTTAGAAAGGAGAATTCAGGAGCCCTCGGCTGTGTTTCCCCACAACCCCATCTGCCAGGTGTGTGCACTTGGACAGGACATTTCCGTAGCCAAAACTCAGTCTCCTTCTCTGTGGAATGAGTAGCTGTAATCACATCTGCAAAAACACTTGGTAACCTGAAGGCCACTGTGTGGGCCAGGAGGACTATCAGACTCCCAGGGTCAGCAGCTCGGGTGGCAGCAGCACTCAGCTGCAAGCAGCAAAGAAACAAAGCCACTGGGGCCGCAACCCCTCCACCAGGGGTGTCCCAAGTGTCCCCTGCTCATGTCCCTGGTGCGCACAATGTTTTTGTTTTTGTTTTTTAACACAGCAGCCACCACCTCTTTGTAACCAGGTTCCACAGGCCTGCTGCCCCTCTTCACCTATTGGGAGCACCAAACTGGGGTTTGAAAGAGAAACCTGCAGTCGCCACAGGATGCTGACCAGGGCATGGCCTGTGCTTGTCTTTCTGTCTGTGATAAATCTCAAATGCTTCATCTCAGCACCCTGAATCCTACGGGAAACATGCATTTGTGTTTGCTGTGGGTCTGCCTTGCCCCCAGCTCCTTGCAGCCCACTTGTGGGACAAAACACCTGCAACTCAGCACCAGCCACACAAACAAAAATGTCAAAGTCTCCACGCGTCAGCTTTGGCCTCCAAGGGGACTGAAGGGATATTGTCAACCTTCTTGTCCAGGTGTCAAACTGCACTGGTGGGAAGGGCCAGGCAACAACATCCCTTCCCCTGGAAATGTGGCAGGTCACAGCGGGCAGGCTGACTCCATGGGCAGTGGTGTAAGCAGCACCTAAGTGGAGGGATGTAGTCAGGAATATCTGCTAGCTAGCTAGCCTGTGAGCAGCAGAGTAAAGAGAACTGTGTAAACCAGGATGCAGGAGCTGGAGCAAAGGAAGCAGGACTAGAGGATATGGAGGGAAAACAATGCATGGGACTTGAAGATTCATTAGACTCTGAGGGTCGAGAAAGAGAGGAATCTCCAAGTCTCTGTGTTAGGTAAATGGTGGAAGGCAGCTTTCTTATTTACTTTTCTCTTTGCCAAGACAAAATACTGACGCTCAAAGTTAAAGGAGGAAAGGTTTATTTTAGCTTTTAATTCGTAGAGGTTTCAGTCCATACTCAGCTGGCTCCAAGGCAGGGTGGCATGGAAGAGGAGCATCACAGAGGAGAAACTGTCAATGATGTGGCAGGCAGAAGACAGCAAGCAGCAGTAGCAGCAGCAGCCAATCGTCTTTCTGTCCCTTTATATTTCATCTAGGCTACAACCCTATTGACTGGTACCACTCACACCCAGTGTGGGCTTTCCCATCATCCACACTCAGAACTATGATAAAACAATCAGTGGATTAATTTATCACACCCTTAATCCACATTCACACACCCTAAATCCAAGAAGCCCCACCTATGAGCACATGAAGCTTTGAGAGGACGTCTAGACACAAACCATGACAGCAGTGATATTATACATAGAGCAGAAGTGAAGAGGAGCAGGTGTGCAGGGAGAGGATATGTTCAGTTTTGGACAACTTTGGTTTGATGTGTCTTGGTGACATCCAGAAAGAAGTGTCCAACAGGCCTGGAAGAAGGAATCAGCTCCCTGATGAGAACAGAAGCTCTGAGGTATAATGAAATCACCTGGGAAGATTGCCTCATGTGTGTGGGGTGGGGGGTGCGCAATGCTGGGGACCAACCCAGGGCTTGCACATGCCAGGCCATCCCTCTACCGCTGAGCCCCCCAGGAAGGCTGGATAGTGAACCGCCTCTGAGGACAGTCTCGTTAGTGCCCACAGTTGTGTCACAGAGTGAGCTGGTGAGTGAGAGGACAGAAGCAAAAGAGAAACTTCCAGAGTCGAGGGAAGAAGGGAAGACAAAAGTCAGATTGGAGGCGTCCAGGAGAGCCACACATTGTAGGTGTCACAGAGAAGCACTGAACAGTGTCTGCTGGGATTTTCCATCCAGAAGGTGACAGAAACTTGTGCAAGTATCGTCATCCCTTGGTATCTGAGGCGGATCAGCGCCAGGACCCTTCGCGTATGCCCAAACCTGTGGATGCTCCGAGCCTTTGGAGAGAAGGATGCGGTGTCCGCAGAGCCTCACTCACGCTCCCGTGTGCGTCAGATCATCTCTAGGTGACTTGCAACACCCAGAGCAACATAAATGCTATAGGAATCACTGTTCTACTGTACTGTTTAGAGCGCAGAAACGGTTGTTACACATGAAATTTTTACACATGAAATCGTTGGTACACATGAAATTTTTCCATCCACGGTTGGTCAGATCTACAGATTTGTAGTTCCATTTGGGGGTAAATTACCTCTGTCTGTGTGGTCTGCCATGGGCGTTAAGCCCCCTCTTAAGAGAAGTTTAAGATTTAAATTCTCCATAGTTCCATTGCATAGAAATACATGTACTTTAAATCTCTAGTAAGATCTTTCTTCTCTAGCCAAGTTAAGCATCAGTTCAATGGCATTGACAGTTACTTTCCTTTTTACTTCCTGCCACATTGAAGGGTAGTTAACATTGGTGTGATATATGTCAAACGGGTGTCAGTCATGTCTAGGAGCTAGACTCAGCTTCAAGGGACGGCTAATGTTTGTTGAACTATTATGTCAGTCTTGATTTTCTGTTTGGAAAAATGGCAGTGAACTTGATTTCCTCTTTATGCTCGTGCTCCATAACCAGGACCCTCTGGCAAGCCCCAGGGTTTCCCCCACCAGAGTAAATGGCCCATGATCTGATATGGTCCTGGTATTTGGGCGTGAGGAGGCAGGAAATAATAGGCAATGACTTCATCTGTTTCTACAAGGTATGGAAAATGCACTGGGTCTTTCCTGGGGTCTGGACCCACGTGACTGGGAACCAGCTGTGATAGAGCATTAGTCCATTCTTCATTGCCATAACAAAATACCCAGTGCTGGGTGACTTTCCAAAGAGCACAGGTCTCTTCAGTTCATCATTCTGCAGGTTCCAGGCATGATGCAGGCATCTGCTTTAGGTCTCATGGCCTGACTCTAGGGGGGTGAATTAGTTTCTAAAATAAAAATTTCGCAATGTTTTTTAAACTTCTTTTAGTGTAACCTCTGAAGAGCTGGTTTCTAGAATCAGTTGTGTAACTTGCATTCTCAGAATTCAAGAGCCCAGAGTATAAAGGAACAGGAGCGCTGTCCCCCAGAGCACTTGGTTCCTGGGTCCGGAGCCATCCTCCCACGGGCTGCCCATCCCAGGCCAGAGCCGGAGCTCCAGGGTCCACCCCGACATAAGGCTGGTTTCCACCCACCGGCTGTTTGCACCTAGATCAAGCCTTCTAACTGCTGACAAAATATCTTCTCCTTCCTATTAAAGCTCGTCTTCGGACTCCCTGATTACTACCAAACAATTTGAGCATCATAAATGGCAGCGATTCATACAGAGTTTAAATGATGACAAAATCCATGTAAAAAGAAAACTCCAAAATGAGTGACCTGATCGAAGCCTTGTCAGAATTGTGCCTGTGAAGCCGGGCTCGGTGGCACACTCCTGTGATCCCAGCACGGGGAGGCTGAGGCAGGAGGATAGCTGCAAGTTGGAGGCCAGCCTGGGCTACACAGTGAGTTTGAGGCCAGCCTTCTGCATAGCCAAACCCTGTCTCAAAAAAAAAGAGTTGTGCCTGTGAAGTCAGACCGACCTTCAGGATTTGAACAGCTCAGCAAAAGAGTCGAGGTTTCCCTTTCGGCCCAACCCAGACTTTGTTTTTTCTTGAAGGAGTGTTGCTTGTCACAGGACTTGAAAAGATTCTGAGGGTGGGAGGTACGTAATGAAGTGCGGAGGGTGCTGGTCAGTGTCCCCTCCCCAGCGACAGGCACCTGCTGGCCTGCTAGCTCCAGAGAGGGCACAAGTGTCAGGATCCCATCATCTTCTCTCAATTAATTTAAGTGTTTTGATTAGCACATAATACAGGGTGTGATAAAAAATACTATTATACATAAATTTAAAAATCATTACAGTAAAAGACACATTTCCATGATCCCCCTCACTTCAAACACACTCATCCCACGGTTCTTGCCACTCTCTGGAGCAGGTCCGGAGTCCCCTTCTGGAGTGTCATTAGTCGTGCTGTCCCAGCTGCCCCGATGTCCCGGATTGATTCAAAATGTTTACTTTTCACTGTTATTTTGACTTTGGGGAAGAGCCAGAAGTCACATAGTGCCAGATCCAGTGAATAAGACAGAAGAGGACACAGTGTCATGTTTTTAGGGCTCTGCCTTTCCACTGGATGGCACCTGGCATTCACTGTATTTTTCATCACACCTTGTAAAGACTCCCAGGAAAGAGGACTTAACAGAATTGCTTCAGAAAGTGGCAAGGACAATCGGATAAGTATGTTCAAAGCTGGGGGACTATTTTGAGGGCAATTCATGGCAATGTGCCTTTTACTATAATAAATGTTTCTTAACTTGAACAATCACTGTATTTTTCCATCACTCCCTGTAGCTATACATATTAGTAGGATATTATGTGATGTTTCATGTATACATTGTGTAATGATAAGTTCATGGTAATTACCACATTGACCACCCTAAATTTTACCATTTCTTTGTAGTAAGTATATTCAAAACCCTCAGAGGAGATGTGACAACAGAAGCAAAGGTTGGAGAAAAAGAGGAAGATGTTACTTTGCTGATTTGAAGACTGAGAAAGAGTAAGAACAAAGATCATCTCTGTGTCTTGAAGCGGATAAAGTAGCTATGCATCTCCTAGGGAGGCTGAAGAATATCAAAAGAAGAAGTTTTCAAAGGTGCAAATGTCTTTCTAGTCACTATTTTTGAGAACTATAAATGTTTCCACTGTAGAAAAGAAAGCACAGTACATTTTCATGGCTAGGGAATGGATTTTCTGAAGTTATCTTTGACAGAGTACAAACTTAGAAAACAAAAAATCCAAATGTTAGAATTCAGTTCTTTATGTCAAGTCTCTTATAAAAAACAAAGCAGAATAAAGACAAACCAAATACTAGAGCTAAACAAAATTTTTTAAGGGGGGGGAGACCAAAGATAAGCTGACTCACTGCTTTGATTTCTCCTCAGTCTCTTATCACGACTCTATGCTCTCCCACGAAGAGAATTTTTAGCTTTTCACCTACTTTCTTGGCATTATCGCTTAGACCCTTGGCCTGCCTAAAATGCTCTGAGGATCAGTTTCCTTCCGATAAAATGAAAATGTTTACCCGATCACCATTGATATAGAACTTTCTGATTCTCCTTCATTAGCTTTCTAATTAAAGGTTTATTTTCCCCCCAGAGGATAACAAGCAAAACAATGAGAACAAAACAAAATGAAAAGAAATAAAAAGTATCAGTTTGTATTAAACAAAAACAACAAAACAAACAACCCTATCTTCTAGCTATTTTGAAACAGCCACTCTTCTCCTCAGCCACATCCCAGGAGCTACATCCAGCCCCCTGGGCCACTGACACACAAGGCCACACCCCCAGGCTCTCCAGGGACTTCACAGGCCAGGGCTCTGGGCAACGTCTGTGGGCAAGGGGCAGGGGTTTCTGGAATGTATGAGTGACCCTGGGGTGTCCCGACCCAGGCCGCACTTGCCCATGCTCCCTCTCTCCAGCCTGAAGGAGCTCATGGGAGCCCCAGGCCTCCAAGAACAACCTGGGTCAGAAATTGTCTGGAACGCTCCCTTCGGCAGCACATACACTAAAAACCGTTTGGAGCTGGCTTCCAGACAGACAGTCACACAGCGCAGTACGCGGGAGGGACCCCAGCCCAGGACACGATGATGAGAGATGACAAAGCCACAAGCAGGCTGGAATCTGACATGACAAAGGGTTCCACGGGGCTTCGCAACAGTTTTAGCCCCACTTCCCACCAAATTTGGATTAGCAGAGGCAGAGAAGTATAGAGAACAAATGAAGGAAATCCACAGATAATCCAAGGCTGCCTTTGAGCTACGGATCCATGTTCCTTCTCTGCCCAGCAGAGCTGCTCTGTTTGCCGAAGCCCATAAGCAGGGCAAAGCAAACCAGCACCCTCCCAGCCCCTTCCTGTTGGCCTTTCCCAGCCTGCCAGCTGGTCCTTGATTTCTGGCCGTTTGTCTGAGCCCCACTTTGGGACAGGTGGCAACAGCAAGGACACAGAAAAGGACTGACTCCCACTAGGTGGGACCCAGCCACCAGGCCACTGGGCTGAGTGTCGCAGGCCAGGTCCGATGCCAGGAACCAGTCATGAACCCTGCAAGAGTGGGAGGTGAAGGCTAGACGGCCCTGGGCTGCCGACATAGCTCTCCCCACTCCCTGCCTTCTTCTGTGTCCCTGCTGCCCTGTCCTCCACCTCTCTTCTCCCTCCCTCCTCCTGTCCCTTCCCTCCTCCTTCTGCCCCTCTCTCCTCTCTTTTCCTTTCTGGAAGTAGTTCTGCAGCAGGAGCACAGATTCCCCCACTAGCCCCCCAGTGATGTTCTGATGCTTGTCAACTCTTTCCCATTTGGTAATAATTTTACAAATGTGTTCTGGAAAAAAAAAAAACTTAAAAAGGATCGAGTACTGTAAGTACGATGGGACGGTAGTGGGGTGCGTGTCAGACAGTGAGCGCACTCTGCAGATAGAAGTGGGGGAGTTACTCAGAAAGAACTAGAAGCTTCCAGAGGCACAGGAGGCCAAACGACAGAGCAGGTCTCAGCTCGCACAGACTGGCCCCAAGCACATCGTCTGGGACAGGTCCCGGCTGTCCTGGACCCCGCCATCCCCAGTTTTCTGGCATCTGCAATGTTTAGACTCGACAGAGTCCCATGGGCGCCTTGCCAGCTGCTGGTAACTTCGGGCTCTTAAATCAGTGTTGCCTCTGCCTTTCTTCTGAAGAAGCGAAAATCCGGCCTGAAGTTAACAGCTAAGCGCTTACAGAGCTCCTGCTTCAAAGGGGCAGCGCTCCCCACGGCTCCCTCAAGGTGCCTGCTGAGGCTTCCCATGCCCTGCCCTGGGCCCCAGAGCCCTGGGACAGTCAGGCCTGTCCCTCGAGGGGCAGGCAGGAGGCAAGGGATGGGCCGCCCTCAGAGAGTCCTTGGGAGAAGGACTGGAGGGGTGCGGGGGGACACAGGGACATCCCTCCCAGGCCGCGGTGCTGCCAACCCCTGCCCCAGCACCCTTGGCTCTGTGTGCTCAGAGTCAGGCCGGCCTGGATGGGAAATGTTCAAAAACTTGTGTCTGTGCTGAGTACGGACGAACGTTTTTCTTGTCATTTTTTTCCAAGCCATGCAGTATAAGAACTATTTACACGGTGTTTACATTGCTTTTGGTGCTACGAGTCGCCCAGAGATGATTTCCAGTCCACGGGAGGACGCACACAGGTTGCATGGGAACACTGTTTCTTCTTCTTCCTCTTCCTCTTCCTCTTCTTCTTCCTCCTCTTCCTCTTCTTCTTCCTCCTCTTCCTCGTCTTCTTCCTCTTCTTCCTCTTCCTCTTCTTCTTCTTCCTCCTCTTCCTCTTCTTCCTCTTCTTCCTCTTCTTCTTCCTCCTCTTCCTCTTCTTCTTCTTCCTCTTCTTCTTCCTCTTCTTCTTCCTCCTCTTCCTCTTCTTCTTCCGTACTGGGTGTTGAACTCAGGGCCTTTGCACTGAGCTACAGTCCTAGTCTTTCATTACTATTTTTCCAAGATTTTGAGGCAGTACCTCACTAAATCACTAAGTTGCCCGTGCTGGGGTTGAATTTGTGACCCTCCTGCCTCAGCCTCTCAGAGGCTTCTCAGTGTTATACAAGACACTTGAGGGGAGGGCCCCTCTTCTGGCAGAGCCCACCACCTCCACATCACTGCTTTGGGGGCACGGGGTTCTGCAGGCCAGGCGCTCGGCAGGCTCCCAGGCCTAGAGTCAGAGCTCTGGGTCTTCCTAAGGGGTGGCACCTGCTTCTTGCGGACAGCAACCTTTGGGGCCCCCGAGGAGTGTACGGGATCCCAGGAAACTTGTCCTGGGAGGGGGCTGTGCACTAGGAGAGCTCAGACAGCTGTGAACGCCACACGCGTTCCTCCCTCCACTCTGTTCGCTCGCCCTGCTCCAGGACACGGGATGCAGCTGGTCCACTGAGCAGAGAGGATGCTCCAGTTCTCATGGGCCTTCCTGGCCCAGCACTCAGGGAGCCAGAGATGACCCAGCTTGGAGACACTCACCCGGGTTTTACTCTTCGCCCACGTGTCCAGCAGATTCGCCAAGAACTCACAGCCACTGACGCGGGCGGAAGCCGCCAGGATTTGCTCAGGGAGGGTCAGTATCTACGAAGCTCTTTTCAACCACGGAAGTCGTGGCCTTGCCGATCTGCTGCCCCTTGAAGGATTGCTTAAAAACATGAAACTCTGGGGCTGGGGATTTAGCTCAGTGATTAGAGTGCTTGCTTTGTAACAAGCACAAGGCCCTGAGTTCGATCCCCAGCACCACAAAAAAAAAAAAAAAAAACCGTGAAACTCCCTCCACATTCAGCATTTGAAACCCAACCATTTTTTAAGTTGCAAAAGAGATACTCTTTTGCAGACCATCTGTTATTTAGTAGTGTGCAAATTACCAGTAAATCATTCCAGATTCTTTTTTGCAAGCAGAGCCATAAACAAACTGCTCCACATGCAGAAATGGAAGTGATTTTCCCTTTGAAAATTCATTAAGTTCTGCATGTTTGGAAGAGGGCGAGGGGGAAGCTTCCTGGCAGATGCCAAAGAGCGTTATTCCTGTACATAAATATAGCGCGAAGCCAAACACGGGTGGATCTTCAGGAATCTTCCGCATTCCTCCCAGGCCCCGCGATGGTCGTTTGCCCCAGAAGTCTCACAATCTGGGGGGGCTGTGCGTGTGACCCTGTATGTGCCTGATTCATGTGCACATTCATCTCTTTGTGCTTCCAGTTATTAAAATCCTCTCCTGGGAAACAATTGAGAATCACAATGAAGAAGCACATCTAACTTTCTGTTCCTAAGAAGCTGCTGGGAAACCAAATTTCTTGAGTGGTTCATCAAACAGTCACGGTGGTCTCCCAGGAGGGGACATTCTGATTTGTGTCTCTGCCCACCTGGTCCTCGGGTGAGGGTTAAGGGGAAGCAGGAGGCAGAAGCAAGCAGGCTTACACAGAAGACTGCGAGCCTCACTCAGGAAACTGCTTTGGAGCAAAATCAAATTTCTGGGGCCAGCAAACCCAGAGCAGGTTCTTGGGGACCGAGTCTCTGCTCCCTTCTGCAGGGCACCCCTCTTCTCTTACACACTCAAGGTCGGTTAAGCTAAAAGCAAGTAACTTGGTGTTACCTTCTCTTCTGTGTGTTTTTTATTGAAAGAGAGGTTCGTTCATGACTGCCGAGGTAAACATGAACTCACTGAGGTTGGGAGAGACGCTTATGGAGAAAGGTTACGAAATCTTTCCACACTGCTGCCCAAGAGATCACCAGTAGAAGGCACCAAAACCAAAGGAGGGCTGACCTTTGGAAGATGCAGACGGAACCAGGTGAACACATTAGCTCCCCACGGTGGCCTGACCAAGCTCCAGAAAGGTCGGTTGAACACCGGGCCTCTGACCATCTCAAAGCTCCTGCGGCTCAGAGGACTGCATGCTGGCTGGGCCTCTACCCAGGGTCGCCCTGACCCAAGTGAAGGCAACGGCCAGCACCGCAGGTTCATTCCAGGCTGCACCCTCTTCCCGTCCCCAGACGCTGGCAGAGTTCAGCTGACAACGCAAGCTGTGTGTTCCTGGAGGCAGCACAGGACCCTCCCTGCACACAGAGGTCGACTCCTTAGCTCATTCACTGTCAGCTGCTTGTGCATCGAGATAGTGTTAGTCAGATACAGTGTCTGTTGCTGGGACAAAATGCCTGCAATGAACCGACTTTCAAGGAGGAAAGGCTTGTTCTGAGGTTCCTCCGTGGTCGCATGTGTGTTGTGGTGAAGCTGCACAGCTGGCAAGAGCACGTTGGAGCAAAGCTGCTCACCTCGAGGTGGCCAAGAAGTGAGGAAGAAGTCAGGAAGGAGTGAGAGTCCCACATCCTCTCCAAGCCTGACCCCAACAACCTCCCTTCCTCCCACTAGGCCCCGCCTCTTAGCAGTTCTACTGCCTCCCACCTCTCTTCCAACACTGGGCTTTGGGGGACTTTTAAAATCCACGCTGCAACAGATGAGCGTGCTCAGAGCAATTGATTTAGTTTCTCCTGCGGATCACTCGCACTGCTCGGCACCCAGGGGATTCTCTATTCCTCTTGCCCTGTGTCCTGGCATAAAAGACAGCGACTCCAAACACCACAAGGGCCTATGGCTTGCTGCTGCTGCCCTGGACCAGGACGTTGCTGTGCGGGTGGGGTGCGTTAGCCAAGCAGAAACCCAGCCGAGGGAAAATAAAACCCAGTTCCCTTGTCAAATCCTTCCTCTTAGTACAAAGGCAGAAGATTTCTTCAGAGATATAGTAGTCAGACTAAGCATCATTTTTTGTCTTTACTTCTCTTGGTTTTCTAATTTGTGATTTCAGGAGGTTATTATAAATTAATGTATGTTTGCACAGGTTGGATTAAAAAAATTTAGCAACATGGTAAAACTATTACTCGAATTTATAAATATGTTCATCTGAATATAACACTAGCAACTACATAAGATTAAATGCTAGAATTATAAAAATACTTAAGACTTACACTCCACGAATAAAAACACAGCTCCCTTCTCAACAGTACATCAGTGACCACCCTGCTTGCCACGCGGCCAGGGCCCTGACAGGGGGCACAGACTCCTGGGGCTTAGAGGCGAGCACTAGCCTAGCATGCCTGAGACTTTGAGTTTGACCCCCATTCTGCAAAAATTAGAAATGCATTTTTATTTAGAATATTAACATTTATTGATTTTAACAAATTATGATTTGTATTTTGCTTTTGAATCTTAGTGGACAATTTTAAATGTTTTAGAAAAATAACATTTTTTGTTATTTTTCTAAAATATTTCCAAATAATATTTGGAAAACATCTGAAAGGGATTCAAATATCTTCATACTTATATACAATTTCCCTTTTTTTTGGGTGCTGGAATCTAACTCAAGGCCTTGCACTTGCTAGGCAAGCACTCTATCCACTGAGCTAAATCCCCAGCCCCTACAATTTTATTTTTAACCCTCTAGATGCATTAAAATGAGTATAAGTAGAGCTCATAATGGAAATTAAGAGGCAAAAAAAGAGCTCAGAAAGAAAAAAGGAATAAAACCATTTTCATAAAGGCAGCCTGCTTAAATATTTAAAAATTGAAAAAACAAAAACTACCAGATTTCTCTTGATAGTGACTTACATGGAACATGAATAAAGCATTAGGCATTTTATTGATGAATATTTAATCATTTATTAAAACAAGGAATACGAGTAATGAAATTATCTTCATCTAATCCAATAGTCAATACATTCATATGAAATCCCTATGATTTCATGAAATTACTAAATGATGCTTTAATGGCTGATTTTGAAGATAACAATACAAAGGTTGAGCCAAAGGCGATGATATAAACTCGGCCCTGTCCCCTGGAGAGGAAATGGCTGATTGTGTGGAAAGACGTGACCTGCAGGTCTTGGCTCCACGAAGGACGCGTCTGCACAGTGGTCGGGCCACCAGACAGCAGGGCATGTGCCCAACAGAACGCAGGCTGTTGCACTGATTACGGCTCTGTGCTGACGGGGTGGCAGAAACTTCAGGATTTCCTCGCATACCAAAATCTTTTCAGTGGAGAAAAAAGTGTAGTTTCAGAGAATCTTTTGTTGCTACATTCAAAATGTTTTGCAACAAATCTGCAAGATTATCTTTGGCCAATGATTTTATTTGTAGCTGGAAACAGTAAGGTCTTTGTTTAAAATTGCAAGAAGTGTCCTTTGTGCACCCACAAAATCCCATATGTGATATGTGGAAGTAATAATTAAATAAGTAGAATTAATGAAACAGTGCTTCGTGCAGCCCTGCAGCACAATATTTGCAGAATATAAGGTGGTATTTATAAGTTTAGTAAAAATGACTTCTGAATTTGTACTTGAATAGTGAACTTGAAAAATGGGTAAAAATGATAAAACAAATGACAATCCCTTAAGACGAAGGATTCAAAATAAGTCCAGTAACTTAAGAAGTAAAGTAATTTAAGTAACTTAAGAAGTAAAGTGAACAAAAAACTCATGCATGACATTTTTTAATGAAGTGTTACTCACATGCACTAGATTCTACCAGGGACAAACGTCATGCTGAACAACTAAGAATTTTTACACGTGCTCTTGAATGACCAAAATGCACAGAAACAAGGGTGACTGAGTGCCTCCTGGATTGTGTACTTATTATAAAAAGTACGGGTATGATTTAAATGAAGATCCAGAAAAAAATACCTTTCGCGTTAAGCACCGATTTAAAAGACTCCCTCGAGAAGCCTAAGAGATAACAGACCCACACAGGAATAAAGGAGAGCATGTGGCCGGAACTCGGAAGGAGACTCAAAAGCACTCCTCTGCGTCTTGGAGGAGCAGCGTGTCCAAGGGAAGCACCCAGAGCCTGCCATGGTCGGGGGAGTGTCTGAACTCAAGCTCCGACTGCTGTGCCTGATGGAGCGGTGGGAGGCCGGCGGGGCAGCAGCTCTTTCTGAGCCTCACTCTGTCAGAGACGCCGAGTAGAGCACTGGCTGCCTGGGAACTGTGGTAAAGAAGAGTGCAGAGACCTAGAAGACTGAGTATAGAAGAGGCCCTGGTCCTCCTGGGAGTGGAAAATGGAGATAAAGCGAACAGGAAGATGCTTGGCCAGGAACCCTCTAGAGGAGCAGAGACTTCCCCTTCCACCCAGGATGGGCAGCAGGTTGGACAGTGCTTGCCCAGAGCAACTGGAGCTCAGAGGAACACTGGAAAAAAAGATTTCAGACGTTTTCCAGGAGGTGAATGCTGAGAGCTAGGAGGCTGGCTATAGGAAGGGCCAGTGATCAGACTGCTAATAGAAACAGAACCCTGCACCTCACCTGCCGTAACCAGTCCAGGGAGCCAGCCTGTCAACCGCAGTAACCAGCCCCAGAAGGCAGACCGTTACCTCTAGCAACCATTCCAGGATACCCAGCAAACAAACAGTATCCGCGAGCAAGACGTTCTGGGACTGTCCGGAATACACAATGGGGGCTCTTTGCCGGGATGCACTGCGGTGAACCCCTGCAGGAACCCTAAACTGGGGCAGTCACGAGGGCCTGCTGCTCCCCTGGGAGCAGAGGCCACCCAGACGAGGACAAGAGAACCCTGACTGCAGCCCTGGCCAGGCAAGTTGTAGGTGGACAGACCGGAGCTGGGGAGGGCTGTGTGCTTGGTAGAGGGACTTAGTTTTCCAGCTGGTTCTAAGGCAGGGGTGGGACGGAAACTAAGGCAAACTATTGGTTATTAATTAAGTCCTGATCGCTTCAGGCCAGTTGTAGAGGTTATTGCTGGGCCTGACCATGCTGGCAGTGCTACCACTGGGCTGCACCCGGCCCAGCTGGGGGCTTCTCAAGGACACTGGTGACTCACAGAGATGGCAAAAAGGAGCTCAAAAAAGGAACAGAACGGAAGAAAGAATTTGGTTGTGTAACCTTTGTCTCCAGAAACATGATATTTTAGTTGATCTACTTATTAAAATAAAAAACCAAAACCATCCCTCACCCAGGAAGAAGGAGAAGCTGGAGCTAGCGATGACTAACTAGGTCTTTCCTGAGACCCCTTGCTGGAACCCTGCAGGCTGGGCGGGTGCCTGCAGCAGGCTGCAAACCTCCAAGCTCCAGGAGAACCTGCCGCTGGCCTGGGGGAGGCGGAGCCCAGCCCAGCCATCCTGCTCCACTCCCGGATTTGCTGAGCTGGTTCCGAGGAACAGAGGGATGTCCTCCACCTGTCCCCAGAGGAAACTCCCCAATACGAGTGATCTTTCAAGGTTAACACCAAATGAAACTGCCTTTTAAAAATTCTCACAGACCACGCATATTCTACCTGAGCATCTTCCCACAGTGTCCTTCCCACCAAAGGCGCCTCCCTTTTTACTTTGTGGCCGTCTCTTAGCCAAGGAGATCTGCAGCCCTACAACGAAATACTGGGATGATGTTAACGGTTGCATAGATACTTGACTGGACTGTAGCAGAGACACTTTTCAGGCTCACGTAAATTCATGTATAGAAATGCAAGCTTCTACTCTGTATGAAAAACAGGACTTAACCTTTTCTTCAGCTGCCATTCTGCCTCATAATGAAAACGTAATGCAGCCTCCTCCAGGTTTTAACATTAAGACCGGAAGGGCTCCACGCGTTACTTAGTGTCTGCGTTTGCCTGAGCAGTACCACGACAAGGCAGGTTTATGTCAACTCCAGGAAGGCAGAGAGCACCTTCCCCTTCCAAATCCCAGCAGACCTGGACACATGCTAACAAGGAGGATGCAACCGGCAAGGTCAGTGCCTGCCTCCTGGAGTCCCAGGCTATTTTTGTTGGATGTTTTGAAGATGCTTAATAATTGTGCTTCTGGAGTTTAGAGTGGGGAGCCTCCAGCAGGCTCCAGACCCTCCACACCCACATTCTGGGGCTGTGACATGTCACCTGTGCCTTGCAGAGCCGGGCCTGCGTATCAGCTTGGGCAGCGGCACAGAGCCCTGAACAAAGAGAATGGGGCAGGAGGACCCCAAGAGACGGGGACTTTTCGCCGGCCCAGAGCACAGCCCTCTCCCTCGCCAGCCCTCGCACCATATCTGCTTCTCTTTGCCCCAGTCTGGGAGGGTTGATTTGCTCCAACGATGCCACCTGGAGTTCGGAAGTTGTTCCAGTTGTTGGAGTCTCTGAGGAAACCCTTCTCTCTGGGCGCCCACCCGGCACAGCTGTCATAGTTACACTTGTGTGTCTTGGCTGCTGTCACTGGCTTTTCACGAGTTCTGCCTGTGTTTACCTCTTTCTCTTTTGGAGGCAGCAAGTACTTTCCACTTTGTTTTTCTATTTGTAATAATGTACATTCCACGAGTTAAATGCTGGCCTAACACAGACAAACACACCCAACGTATTTCTTAGGAGGAAATAGTCATTCAGACCTTGCAAGTATTAGAGATGGGGACTTTCAAAAGCTCTCTGAAAATAACTCAGAGGCCCGGGGATAGGTGGTTCCGACCCCATGAGACTCCTCAGATTTCCTGGGGCTGCATGTGGAGGAGAGACCCCGTCCATCACCTTCACAGCTGTCTTCTGTGTCTGTGGGGTTCACGCCCACAGATTCGCCCAACTGCAGGCCAAAACATTCTTTAAGAAACCTCCCCCTGCTGGCCATGTCCACTGTTCCTGTTTTCTTGTCATTGTTCCCTGCCCATGACATTGGCGAGGTATTAGGCTGCACTTGCACGGCTGGGTATCATCAGTCGCCGAGAGAGGATGTACGTGTCCGGCCGCGTGCTCGTAGGCTGCTCGGGAACTGCTGATTTACATGGTGGGCAGGAGCACCCGCGGGTCCTGAGGGCCCACTGTCCACCACTCCGCTCACTGTCTAGCTACCCAACTCTGGTTCTGCCTCAGTTTCTCCATGGGAGGAGCACGGCCCTTTGGACCACACACTCTTAGTGAAACTTTTCACCTTAGAAAGAAGTCTCAAGCACTTCTCACTACTCGTCTTTGGGACTCGTTTCCCCGTGTTGCCATCCTGATAAAGAATTGACTTTCCTGTCCGACATGCTGAAACCAAGGGCAGAGAGGCCCAAGGGAGCCGTGTGCAGGCAGTGGGGAGATTCTCTTCCCCAACCTAGGCTGCACCCTTGGCGTGTGCCTGCCACCTCTTGCAGGAGTTCCAAGATGGAACGGGTCGTGGCTTTCCAAGCAGCTGCTGGCCTGGGGCGGCTGGAAGTACGCAAAAGCTACTCACAAAGCAGCGAAGGACAAGGTAGGTCCTGCCAAGAGGTGGCATGAAGGTGTTCTGGGAATATAAGAAAGGAGGAAGTTGTCTACGGAAGACCCGGGGGTCACACATGTGGCCCTCAGAGCCGTCCGAGGTATAGATGGCCCTGGGCACCCGCGAGGCAGGATGTCATTCTTGGATTTGTCCAGCTAAACCCCACATCACAGAGTGCCAAGTACTTCCAGAAGATCATCTGAAAACGTTAAAAAAATTTTAAACCTTTGCACATCTCTATAGAATGGATTTTTAGAGCCCTTCTTCACATAAAGCACTGTCCTAAGTACTTTACGGGAAATAGTAAGAAACCCTGGAGGATCGCACACCAGCACCCCGGACACGGGAGGGGATGGCTCCACCCCAGGCCCCACCACAGCACTGCCGCGGCCAACTTCCAACCCTCTGGGTTCAGGTCCACCATTGGGGGCGATGAGAGCCCCTGCAAAAATCAAAGGCCAGCCTTTCCCTGGAAAGCTCACCCAGCCCCCTCCAGAGAGGTTGAGAAGTGTCTACTTTCAATGGGGAAGAACTTTCTCCAAGTCCCCATCCAGGACGCCGTCCCTGTGACACAGCACCGGGAGAGGGGATGGGGACAGACTGTGGAGAGGCAGACGGACCTGCCTAGCAGATGGCAGTGGGAGCCCCTGCAGCTGGAGGACACCTTGTTGCTAGTGACCTCATTGCTAAGGTCCTCAAGGCCACGCTCCCCGTGCAGCGCCTCCACCTCCCCATCCTCCCATGCCATTCATCTCATTGCCTTGTCTCGTGTGAGAGTTTTTCTTTAGATCGGTCATATATAGGTTATTGAAACTAGAATCCAGCTGCTAGTCACATCGGCCCTGGGGGCAGTCTCCTTCTCCTTTAATGTGCCGAAATGACCATTTTCAAGTTTTTGGCAAGGCTGGGGCAAGGAGGACACCTCACGTTGTCCTCATGATCACATTCTGTGACCGCCTGGTTGAGGAAACCAAGCATCTGTAAGCATCGCACACACCGTTTTATACTGCAGAGAGTACAATCTCATTCACAGAAGTCCTCGGGAAAACTTTGAACACAGAGAAGCCAACATTAGCATCTGTTGTTTCTTAACCTACTGTGTGTTACTTTCTGTAGCTGCTTTAGTGTCTCGAGCCACATAATCCTGGCCCAGTCTTGCAATGATGAAAGAATTTTCCTACTTCACACACGAGAAAGTCGCCACAGCTTAGCTAACATCATATTGGTGGTAAAAGCTTAGGTTAGGGCTGAGTGGCCTACTCTCAGCTCCAACTCCAGGTATTTCTTATCCCCTCACATGAAAACAGAGCTTAGAAATCCAGGCAGTAATTCACAAGTCCAAGAGACTAAGTCTCTAACAGGAAGGGGTGTGAGGCTGCAGGACTCAAGGCCGGACGCAATGCTTGGAGTGAAACTGTGAAGCAAAGTTCAGCAAGAATTACTAATGCCACACTTGGAGTTTAATCATCCGCATCCATCCTTTCCCTAAGGAGGCATGTAGAACTTGGATAGCAATGTTCATCTTGGGTATCAGAAAAATTTGCCTGTTGCTAACCCATTAAAGACTGAAATTGTCTTAATTATTACTTTTCCCCAAACCCAAGATTCATTTTCACTTCACTTGGACAAAAATAAGATTCGCTTAGCAGGAGCTGGCCCTTCTCTGCTTCCGGGATCCCTGTTTAGTCTTGGCCTACAGTCCAGTGCTCTGGCAGTCAGAATCCCAGCCTCTGTCTCTCTTTCCCACAGTCCTGGAGTGTCAGGAGAAAGGCTCATCGGGCGGCAGGAAGGGTGGGCGTCACATCCTGAGCCGTCAATGCGCACAGGAGCCACCATCGCAGACAGCAGCCTCTCTCCAGGATGCCATCAGTAGGTGTCCCTCTTCTAGGTGTAATGAGAATCGAGAGATGTCTGCGCCCACAGGGACTGTTGCTAGCAGGCGAGGGTGACCCGGGAGACAGTTGGAGACATGAAAGGAAACCTTTGAGATTAAGTAAGATTTAGGAAATAAAAGGATTAGCAGGACACAAAAGCTAGATTTAAAGGTTTATTTAGCCAGTGCAGTGTGGCATGCTGGGATGAGGGACGGCCATAAAGAGAAGAAAGAGACAAACTCGGGGGGTCACAGGGCAGCAAAGATGAGCAGCCCTCTCCAAAGCCTGCTAAATCTTCTGATAATTGAAAACGGGACAGAAAGGGATACTTCCCCACGGCCAATTCTGCCTCCTCCCCCAAGCAATGAGAGAGATACAAAGACGCGCGGTCGCCTGGGCAGAGGTCGGGCTTAACAGGCTCAGGAAGGAGAAAGCTGACTGGGGACAGTCTTGTCCCCAGGCTCTTTCCAACTTGAGGTCAAGGCAATTTGTCCCCAGAAGCAAGGAGCTTGATATCATGTGAGGGCAGGAAAAAATCACAGATGCTCTCTGTACCAGTCATCTCCGCTCCGTGTGTCTCTCCTCCCAGTCTGGAACCAGAAACCCCAAACTGGGGCCTGTGGGGACAGGACAGCAGGTGGAAGGTGAAGGACCAGTTTAGGGTAGACCTATGAACAAGTCCGCAAGGTCTTCTACACAGTACGGCTGAACGATACAGATAGCACTCCGCACCCCTCCTTACAGGGAATGACAGCCAGTTTAACTCCTTCTACCAACACTTTGGTGGCCAGAAACACCGCAGTTCTCTTGCTGGTTCCTCCTCCTCCTCCTCCTGAGACAGAAGGCTGAGGCCTCCGCAGAGCTTGATTTCTCCCACTATTAAACTTCCGCCTTGAGATTTCCTCCCAAACCTCTGGCCCTAGGGTGGCGCTCACTACGCATTTCTGCTGTCGATCTATTTGTGTTCTTGTAAGACGTGTTCGCTGCCATGGAGCTTGGAAGGGCAGCTGCACTCAGGTTCATCTTGAACACGAGCCCTTGCTGGTTTACAAAACTTTGCTCTTCCCCGTTTAGTTGCCAGTGCTGATATCCCTTCTTTTCATCTCACAGTTTCCACCTCCATCTCTTTCTTCATGAAGTTCCTGTTCATTGAGATTTATTAAGAACACAAACTGATGTTTTCTAAATTTCTTTGTCTTCATTACAGTACATTGCTTCTCCTGAGTATGCTTTGGATATTATGTCTTAAGTATCCCACTGGCTTAATTTTTCTCCTTCACCTTGGCTGAAGAAAGATCTATCTAGACACTCAACAGGTGTGATAGACTGAAGCCTCTCGCATTGGCGAATAGCCAGGTTTCCAATGCCATTAGGATTTTGCTTTTCTTTGTATAACTTTTGAGTAATTTTTTTAGGAAGTTGGGAAGGTAAATGAGATGACTAACATGCATTTAAATGGGGAATGATCAAGGGAACTGCCAACAAAGTTTAGTAGGCTCTTGAGTGTCCCAACTTAATCTTCTGCTGTGAAAGTCACCACCTTTACAAACAAGCTGGGGTCTGAATTTTGAATTCTGTTCTTTCTTTTTTGCCCTGGTGGTACCCCAGCTGGTTTTCCCTCAGGCTCACACTGGAGCGTCCCTTGTCATTGTTCTTCACAAGATATGAAAAGTATTTTTGTGAGTGTATTGTTTCATTAGGTTGTGTGATTTCCACCAGAACTTATTTCCAAGATAATTATGAAGGAGGCAGACTAAACTTTGCTTCTGCTAAAAGACAACGGCTTTGAAGGTGGAAATGAGAAGTTCTCTGCACTCCTACAACATACTGAAAATTCTTAGAGAAAACTTAAGAATAATTTAAACCCAAGTGAATAAAGTTAATATTGATTAAAGCCAGCAAATCTGGATCTCAGCATGGTCCAGTATGAAAAGCATTTTCCCAGCCTGAGACCTGTCTGGCTTTCCACTGAAGAGCAATGGCAGCGATACCACTGAGTCTGACCCTGTGCATAAAAGCACAGGTGACAAATGCAGGGTGAGACTGGGTGGCGGCATGGTCCTTATGGAAAAACACAGATGGATCCATGTGGTCCTTTGAATTCAACTGCTTCTCACAAAAGAACTTTCTTCCCATTCTACAGAGGAACAGGCAGAAGCCAACAAAATTGGAGACACTTGCCCAAGCCACACAGCTGGTTTGTGGCAGAACTAACAAGTATGGTGGGACCAATGCTATTTTAACTCTACTGCATAGTCGGACTTTTGCACCAGAAAACTTGCAAAATCATCAGGGCTGAGATGATCCACAAGTTAAGGGATCATGAGGACATAAAAATAGGTGAAATTAAGTAAACAGAAATGTCCATCAAGTTAACTTTTAATGAAAAATAAAGCTGAGAAGCAGACAATGTTTTCAATAAATTTTAAGAAAAATAGAATATAAAAATGTCTGATTAACTATTAATTATTTGATGCTTTCAACTTTTCTGAAAGTAGACTAGGTTTTTACGTCCTAAACTCTTAGTTCGGAAGTAAGTTAATATGTAGTCGGGTGAGACACTACGTCTTGCATCTAAGCTTGGTGACCCGTAAACTGGGATGCTGAATTGGATCAGTAGCGTTCTGGGGTCAATTTTGCTAGTCTATACAACTTTACTATTGACCGTTGTCATGGGCCGAATTATGTCCCTTTCCTCTCTGAGCTCACATGTCAGTCTTACCCTCTAGCATTTCGGAACATGACTGAACGTGAAATGGGGTCTTTAAAGAAATAAAGAAATTAAATGAGGTCACTAGCGTGGGCCCTGATTCAGTATCACTGATGTCCTTATAAGATAAGGACACTGGGAGAGGGGAAAGACACAGAGCTGGAAGCCAGACACCTACCAGCCAAGGAGAGACGTCTTGGAAGAAACCAGCCAGGTCGGCCTCTAGAATTGTGAGAAAATAAATTTTTGTTTTTAAATCCTGGTCTGTAGGACTTTGTTGTGGCAGCCCCAGGAGACCAAAACTACCCAAGACTAGCATGGGTGCCATTTATCACACATGGTGGCAACTTATTCATCCTGTCTTGCTTAATCCTCACAAACTAGGTGCCATTACTCTCATGTCGCACACGTAGTTAGGAGAGGGAGCTTCATCTACCAGCATCCAAGTCCCCCTGATCACCATATTCTGTATTGGTTCAAAAGTACTAACATATACACGAGCTTCGTCTTTTGGGTGATAAGCTAGCAGGGGTTTAAGCAGCGCTTTGAATCTCATTCTATAGGTGCTTTATTGATAATTATATGAAAATAGGGTCAATGTAGGGCTATTTAATTACTGTTGAAATATCCGTTTTCGAAATAGTTAATCCGTAAGTATATATATATTTATTGTAAGGCTGTCTGCATTAGAAAATACATCAAGCTGTTTCCTAGGCGTGACTAGAAGATAATCTGGTGAAAGAAATGACGTTAGAGAAGCTGCCAAGGGCACCTGGCCACTCATACCTGAGTTTCATCATGACCAACATGCTGCAGCTCCTCACCCCCATCAGTCAGATCGCAAAGATTATACAAGAGCACGATCAAAATGTATGGTGAATGTTTAAATTCCAAAACATTATTGCAGCGAAAGACATATTGCCATTAATTGCCTTTAAAGTACTCCTCCGTGATTCAAATACACTTAGTCCTTCGTTCATGCCGCTTTCTGAAGTAGTTCTGGAGCCCCCTTTCAGACACACCACAAATACGGTAAATGCCACTGACAAGTGCCGGCCAACGGAAACGCAGGCTCTTACATTCCGAATCAATTCAGGACTTTGAGGCGGCCAGGTCAGCACAGTTTGAAGACACTCACAAAAGAGGACGTAGAGCTGCTTCAGACAGTGGCGAGGACTATGGGATAAGTGTGTGCATAGTGAGGGGAAATATTTTGATGGGGATTAATGGCAATATGTCTTTTACTGTAATTTTTTTATTTAAACAAATCATATTTTTCAATCATGCCTCATATTTTATTAAGCGCAACATATTTCATCACAAGTGTAACATTTCTTTTTAATAAGATGAGAATGCTTTTATTACTTAATGTCAAATAAATTTGGTTTACTTGAAGACTATTCAAAAGATTATTTGATCGTGACCTTAAATTAACAATTCTTAAAAATTAAAATTTAACTAAATATTCTTAGAAGAATAGATTGCAAAACTCTCATAGATCTTTCTTCAACTTATAAATAGGTCGAGTCTTTAAAGCCCTGTGACATGTCTTCAATTTCTGTAATAAAACTGACACATTTGTGCAGGGCCTTTAAGTTCAATCCCCAGCACCAAAAAAAAAAACAACAAACAAAAAACAAAAAACCTGACACATGTTTAACAGGGTTGAAATGCTTTGAAATGCACCTAAAAGATTAAGTATGAAATAGCCTCTTCATTTTACAATTTGCTGATCTTATTACACTTACATAAAAATACATGAATAATTTTTTTCCTGATACTTCAAAGTAGTTTTTCAATTACTGTTTCAGAAAAATGCCTTTGTTTTGGAAATCTGAAAATTAATACTCCATTTGTGGAACACAAAACAATAATTGGTAAATCTTTGAAGGAAAATCTTAAGAATGATAAACAGATGTAGTATTACAATTAACTTTTAATTTAATTTTAGTAATGCAGTTTAAAAAAAAATAAAATCCAAGAAATTAGTTGCTTGCTATGCAGTACATTCCAGTCACATATTTAGCTAGAAAAATTTTTGATAAAAGAGGGACCATTAATTATACATTTTTACCTTGCTTTAACAATGTTCGGGGCTGGAGTGTAACTCAGTGGTAGAGCTACACTAAATAAATGAATAAGCAAATAAAATATAAAAATAAAATTTAAAATGTATTGTACATGTTTTGTGCAACAGTTGTGTAAGTTTATATCTTGCTAATGTACTCTTATACTTACTTTGCTGATAAAATGAGTTAAAATGTTTTCATTTCTATTCTTGAAATTTTGTTTATACATATGAAACTATTTGCAAAAATATTTTCTTTTTGGAGTTTATGATGACAACAAAATATGTAAAAGTCTACAGCACAGAATTTAGATATTTTGCTTGTTTTAACTGAATTTGTGCTGAGCATCCATCATAAATCTAAGGGCTATTTTATCACCAATATTTCACAATAAATCCAAAATGTAACAGAACCAAAGGTAAACTTTGTGCATTTGAATGATGCTAAGGAAATAAACAAGAGGGAAATAGCTTTTCATATGACATGAAAGATCACAAAGCAATCTTTATGCTATGAAAGAAATTCATTTTAAGATCCTGATAATAGAAAATCTCAAAGCAATTACTGAAAAGTTAAATGTTTGAAAAGGCACGTGTTTGGATATTGTTTAGCCCATGTTGTTTGCTTTACTCCTACAAGTTTACTATTAGTAAAACTGTTCCTTCTCTGGTCTTAACATGTACTGAGTAACAGGGTTAACAATCACGATATCATTTCTATCCTTTCAGAGAGAGATTAGACAGAATAAATAGCGGTATGACGCTACCCAGTTCCCTTACCGTGGTAGGGGTGGCAAAGGGATTACTTTCTGGAACAGTGTTAACTTCCTCCTCCTTTTTAGACAATGCTATTCAAACTTATGTGAGATGGACTGACTTTCGTTCTTTGCCTACAGGACGTCATGGCTGACCAAAGATGAGGACCATAAGGCTGGGCCGCTGTTGTGAGTACAACCCCCAGGTCCCCACGTTTCTATGTGGTCGCTGCTGCATCTTTATTCCTTGATCCAAATACGTACTTAATGCTACAGGGAGTGAAATTTATACCTTGGTGAACACATGCCTCCCTCAAGTGTAAAATCCAATGATTTAGGTTAAGGCATTCATTCAAATTAAAGAATTTCAGCAACGCTTGTTTTTTGCCTGGCACGTTGGGGGCTGTGAGGCGCATCCACAGATCATTCTATGTCGTCCTTCAGCAGTCCTGGGAGTAGGTGGCATCACCTTATTTAGAAAGGCAGAAGAATGTACTATTGTTTTGCAGTCATGATGCAAATAATGAGATATCAAGGCGTAATGGTGAACTAGCCGACCCGCACACCAGGAAGGACGCGGATGTTCCCAACAGTCAGTGCTAGAAGGAGACTCCTGTTGTATATGTGCGCAAACAGGCCAGGACTTAATCCAGCTCACTAGCTGACTGGGATTTAGTGTATATAATATGGGAGGAGGCTAAGGAAGCAGGTGTTTCAGGTCTTCTCCAAATATGTTAATCAAGTGTATCTGGGCTGGGGCTCAGGAATCTCTAGTTTCTAAAGTTGCTGGGCTGACTGGTGGCCACCGGCCACACCTTGAGAAAAAAGTCCACGCTTCTGAGTTCAATCTTTGGGAAAAAAAGTTCTTCTCACTTGAATGAGGGAGACTGGTGCTTTTCGAGGACCTAAGAAAACCTCATACAGGTAAGCAGGAGAGGGTCAGGTAGAGATTGTGGCACAGCATGAGTGAGACAGACCTCTTCCTAGGAGGGACCCTCCCCACGAGCCCCTGGATGCCACTGGATCTGCCGCCCTCGCCTTCAGGGGTGGTCAGAAACACACGGACATTTGTCAAGAATTCTTCGGGGGGACCCAGGCCTGTGACGTGTCCTGCCTGCCACCCTATTTCAAAGGCTGCCTGGGAGGAAGAGGGTGAGGAAGAGTGATGAGAAGCATGAGTTTGCCCCCGTGCGACCTCCGTACACCATTCCGTCACTCCAGGATGGCGTCTCTCCCGTTTTATGACACACGAGCGTGACAACAGGAAGCACACTGATCCGGAGTGCTTGCTTTTCCCCGCGCTCTGAATGTGGCCTTTGCTCTTGCTCTCCATGCCCACCTACAGCTCCCCTCGTTGCTGCTCGCCCTTGGCAACTGCCCACCCTGGCCAGCGGCCCTCATTTCTCACCTGGGTGGTTGCAACGGAACTCAGCCTGGTCCCCGTGTGATGGTTTGCGTGTGGATGGTTCCCAGCAAGACTCAGATGGGAATCTGGGTCCCGACATGGTGGTGCTGGAGGGATGCGACCGCCATCCTCAGGAAGGAGCTGCTGCAGCTCCTGAGAGTGGCTCAGTGACGATGGCGGCGGCTTCCTCTCTCACCACAAACCTGTCTTCCTTTCACACCACTCACCTTCCCACTTGTCTGGCACGAACCCCTTGCCAGGAGCTGAGCAGGCACCAGTACCCTGTCCTTCCAGAAATGTGAGCCAAATAACCCTTTTTCTTTATAAATTACCCCCTTTCAGGTACTCCATCATAGCTGCACAAGATGGACTAAGACATCTTGCTTCAATCCTTGCTGTCTTAGTTATTTTTCTCTCGTTGCTGTGACAAAATACTCAACAGCCAAAGTTAGGGGAAAAAAGGTTTATTTGGCTCACATTTTGTAGAGATTTCAGCCCACAGTCAGCTGGGTCTGAAGCAGGGTGGCAGGGCAGACAGGCAGAAGGCAGCCAGGTAAGCAAGAGATGCAAGCAAGGGCTAGGCAAGCCTCTTTCTGTCCTTTACATCTTATCCAGGCCACCTGGTTCTAGGGTGGGCAGTACTCCCACTCTTAATCCTAATACCCTTAATCCTAGTGTCACATCCTCAATCCCAGCAGAACCATGCCAAACCGATCAGTGGACTAATTTAGTAATCACACACTCTAGATCACACAAGGCTTTTGGGGGAGCTCTAGACACAGACCATAATATTGGCTTTGGCCTCCTCCTAAAACATAGCACTTAGACTTCTTTCTCACTCCAGCTGCCTCAGGTTGTAACTGGGGATGTATGTTGGTCAGTTTTCCCATTGCTCATACACAATACCCAATACCCACAATTCAAAGGAGAGGTGTAATATGGCTCCTGGTTTCAGGGGATTTAGTCCGTGGTCAGCTGGCTCCAAGACAGGAGCATCATGGCAGAAGAGCACAGCAGAGCAAAAATGCATCATTCATGGAGGCCAGAAAGCAGCCTGGCTCTGCTTCCTGCCCACCATTGACTCCAAGACCAGACACAGACCCCGAGGCCTTCGTGCCCCACCCAGAAGTGTGCTCCACCAATTCCTCAAGCGGATCCCAAAGCCAATCAAGCTGACCCTTCCCCCTAACACCCACAGGTTGACTGCTCCACCTGGGCTCTCAGGGAGCTAGGATGGGAGACTCCTCCAGAACAGCCTGAATCCAAGGGGAAGGAGCCTGCGGTACTAGGTTTGCTCTCTGCCTCAGCCCATTTAATCCAAATCTGGACACCAGACTCTGCCTAATTGTAAGGACACTGCAAAGTGTGGTGTCCCACGTGAACAGAGCAGAGAGGGACAGCAGCTGTGAGGAGCCTGGTGTTGCCCAGCACTCTTATCACACAGGGATTGTTGCGATCCTGCACATAAGATAAAGATGCAATTACATTTTGAGCCATCTATAGCATCAAAGTAAAATGGTATGAGAAGAAAATCTTATTAAGAAATTGACCAAAAAGTAAAAATTATCACAGACAAAACTCAAATATCCCTTCTGGTCTCAAGTTTTAGTCTTCATGAATCCTTTTAAAATCACCCTTAAAATATCTGTTCCTGTTCTTCACTCACTTGTTTTCATATAGTCTGCTCTATCTGACATCGGCCGTGAAGACGAGCCCCTTGGTGTAGCACATGGGCAAAGGCAGTAGGAGCCGTCCTCACGCCAAGAGGGTCCCGGGCCACGCGCCACGTGCCAGGGATGGGGAGGCCCAAGAGCTCTGTCCGCTTTGACCTTGCCAAGCCTCAGGGAAGGTGCCGTGAGCTTCCTCAGTAGCTTACACGGCAGCCCCCGAATGAGGAGAAAGTAGGCAGAACTGGAAATCAAGTCCCCTGAAGTCTGTCCCTAGCGGCAGCCCACTGAAACAGTCCCGACTGTCACACACCTGGGAGTGCCAGAGCTGTGACGCAGCATCTGTGCTGCAAAGACACAGCTCAGTCAAACTTGCTTTAAGTAGACAAGAAAGGGAGCTAGTATTAACAGTATCGGGTGCAGGCAGGAGCCAGGTGTCTCTAAATGCATCAGCTCTACAGCCAGTCTTAGCCACAAGCATCTCACACCCAGCTGTGGCCACTGAGGACAGCATCAGCAGCAGGACGCCCTGATCTGCCAGAGCAGAGGCGCTTACCAACTCCGTGGGGACTAACCTCCCTTCACGATGGACCAGAAGAGGAGGAGTGAGCAGCGGGCTGCCTGCTGGAGGAGGGGCTGGGACCAAGAGGAGGATGTGGCAGCTGAAACCCCCGTGTGGTCACAGAGGCCCCAGGTTTAGTGACTCAGGAGCTGCGGAGAGTGCCGGGATGGTCACACGCCAGAGAAGGTGGCGGAGGCTCTCAGTAGGGACTCTCCGAGACAGCTCACCTCCGGCAGGAGGCTGCAGTGTAGAAACTCCCTCCCTCTCCTCCCCTCTGCTGGAGTTCCAGCCCCCAAATTACCTAGCTCCCCATGAAGCAGGTGGAGAGAGGCTGAGATCGGCCCTTCGGTTTTCCTACCAGGACAATATCCGCCACAAGGACCAAGAACTAAGGGAGGGTTTTAAGGTGACCCGGGCCTTGCCACGCGCGGCTCCCCCAGATCTGCGGAAGTGGGTCTGCCCCGTGCTGCTCCGCTGAAGGCCAGCAGAATGCACAGGCTAGGGGCAGGTGCTCTGTTTTAGAGTCCCCCGGGGGGTCTCGGGCCGGTAGGCATCCTGCCGGTCCTTGAGGTCACTGTGAGGACGAGGACTTGGATGGTGGGGCTAGACGTGTGGCCTGCCTGGTCTGGGGGGCCTGGGGTGCTGGGGTAGAGTCTGCAACACTCGCCCAGGTGGAGGCCACTGCTCCAGGACCTGACAGGTGCACTATTTCTGCTACACGTTGGGCCTATGGCGTTTTGTTCTGCCATTGTGTGTGCACTGGGTTGTGCGTGAGACTGGGGAGGGGCTTGTGTGCAAGGTGAGCCTGTAAGATCCCATCACCAGCAGACCCTGGACCCAGTGGGTGAACCTCAGCTTTGACTGAACTCAGAGCTACAGAAGAGGTGCAAAGTGGGCCGAAGCGCGTGCTTGCGACTCCTCACACCTCTGCCAGGTCTGCATCCCGGCCGGCCGCTGTAGGCTGTAGCATTACCGAGAACAGGGCCTCGGGGCTGGCACCAGGCGTCAACTTAGCTGAGACCCATGGACAGACAGACAGCTCCTCCTGAGTCCTCCCTTCTGAGGTAGGACAAAAGAAATAAGGACAGATAGAGAAGAGACAGGAAAATCATAATTCAAAAATTATACTTTTAGGAAGATGGCAACTTCAGGGCACAAAGTTCCCTAAGGCTACCCGTACCTCCGTTTCCTTGGCTTCTTTATGCTTCTTTTCTTCCGGGACCATCACACTCAAGATCCATGAAAGACATGATAAGTCCGCACACTAGTTTAACTGATAAGAGAAAGGCAGAAACCTAGCCTTAAGATGGAGAAACAGACTCAAAGGTTTCAAAGAACGTTTTCAGTTTCCTAAATGAGTGGCTGAAGAAGATGTGGGTTTTTTATACAATGGAGTGCTACTCTGCCATAGAAAACGATAAACTTGAGGCATTTATAGCCAAATGGATGCACCTTGAGAACATACTTTTTTTTTTTTTTTTTTTTTTTGGTGCTGGGCATCGAACTCAGAGCCTTGTGCTTACAAGCCAAGCACTCTAACCGCTGAGCTAAATCTCCAGCCCCGAGAACATACTCTTAAGTGAAATAAATCAGACACACATGACTACATATTAAATTATTTCTCCAATATGAGAAACCACAAGTGTAAATAAGGATAAAAAGGTATAATAGATATTGTGGAAAAGAAAAATAATATTCAAATGGGAAGAGAACTAGAGAAGGGGGAGAGGGAAAGGGAAGAAGGGAAAAGAAAAGAAAAAGATGAAAAAATGGAAAAATGTAAATAAGGCTACTGTAAATAAGGAGGGGGAGGGGCGTGGAAGGGAGGGGTGGGGAAGGGGGAAAACCAAGATATGTCACGTACAGGTAAAAGTTAACTATGATGAGTGTGATCATTATGTACACCTACAATGTACCAATACATGTTCTTGGTAAATTTAAAAAAAAAAAGTTTTCAGACAGAATATGTTAGATTACCCATCTTTAAAAAAGTACAATAGACTGGGCCCTGCCTGTCTCCTCTAAAATGGGCCACCCTTTCACTTGGGAAATGAGCCATATCTTTTCTGCCTATGGCTGGGCCATCACTTTTCTGCTATAAACCAAGCTCAAACTTTTATAGATCCACAGAGTTCACTGATTCCTACTGCCGATTACACATAAATATTCCCAGTTCCAGGTTAAAATCCACCTCTCTCTTGAGGGGCTACACTCTCATTTTCTTTGAGTGTGTACTTTAAATTCTGCTTAGTAAATCCATGTATGCCTCTTACTGATGCATCCTAAAAATTCTCTTTCTGTGATGGAAATCACCAAACCTATACCTGTTCCTGGGTAGGATGAGTGAAGGTCCCCCATCTCCACTTTGGGGCCCTCCTCACACCTTGTCCAGTGACATTTCTGTGTTTATTAGTTCTTTCTCCATAGTCCTCTCCAGTCTCTAATGTTTCCCTCTCTCCTGGTCCCTCTAGACCTTGAAGTGTGTGTGTGTGTGTGTGTGTGTGTGTGCGCGCACACGCGCGTGCGGCGCGCATGGGGTGGGGGGGTGGGGTCTTAGATAAGAGACACCTGAGCTCTTATAGCTTCATTCTTAGGAATTCTTTCCCAATCAACCAGGAGAGAATTCTTTGCTATCATTTAAATTAGGTCATGTTCTTGGCACATTATTTCTTTCTCATTGGATAGATACTATTATCATGTCCTTCTCTGTTGGCTGCTTCCTGCATATGGAATTCCATGTTGTTTTGATGGCCAGTCAGAGTACAGCATGACTTGCATAAAAGAGACACACCATACTCTGCCTCTCTGACCTTCAACTCCTATAGTCTAGTGATGCCTTCTACAGAATGATGGCTTTCTTTCCCATTCCTGAGTGATTTTGTCACCAGACTGGGTCCCAAGAGGGCCCACCCACAAGATGGTTTGTACACAGAATTCTCAGGAGTATCAGGGTGAGGCAGAATTAAGGAAGTGCATGCTCCTCTCAGGGAGAAGTGAGGCAGGTCCAAGAGGTGGGGGTGCTCTAGGGCGTGGAGCCAGGGACACTTGAGTGACCTCAGGGCTGGAGAGCTGGAGAGTTTGGGAATCTATAGTAACAGGGAGAAATTCATGGGCTCGATTTACCGCTGCAAGGCAAGAGCCCATTTACAGACCAAAGGCCCATCTAAGGGTGAGAGATGCAGGGAAATATAATATTTAAGATGTGGGAGTTTAGGACAGGGTCACCTGGAAGGGAAGAGATGCACCTTGGGTGACTTGATTGTGTCCTCGAGCTGCAGCTATTTTAAAAATACAGTTTTCAATTATGATTTTTCTTGTGTCCTTTCTGTGTGTCTAGCTCTTCTATCTTTCCCCTGTACACTTTCCCTGCTTTTGCACTGTCTCTCAGTCTCAGCACCATTGTTGCATCTTCCTCTTCCTCCTCCTCTTTTCTCTTCTTCTTTGTCTTCTCCTCCTTCCCTCTGCAAGCTTCTACGATATTGTCTTTGGGCTTCAGCAGATTTCCTCTTATGGCCCAAGTGTTTTCCCATATTTTATGTGAAGTGCCACAGGAACTGAGTGCTAAGTGCATTTTCCTGTCATTACCTGGAATTTTCTAACAGGGGATGAGTCTCTGTGCCAGGACTTGGCCAAAAGCAGAGGTTGTGGGAGTGAAAGCCCTTTCCTGTGGATTTCACACTGACTTGAGAATGACTGCTGTCCAGCCCCAGGAGAGGAGATTCTAACCCTGGGGAGGAAAAGAGAGCCCGGTGTTCAAAGGGCTAATAGTAGCAGGTCAGACCTCAAAGGTACAGGAAGGAGGGGCGGGGACAGGGGCATCTGCACCTGACCTCCTCCCCAGGGACTGAGGAAGTGGCTTAATGGGCAAGGGTGTCTGCCTGGATTTACCCGCCACACCTGTGTGCTGACGCCCAAAGCCCACCCTCTCCAACAGGCTGTGAGAGAGGGAAGGAGGATTAAATTATCTATTGAGAGCCCCCACCTCGGGGATCAGGGTGCAGACAGGGTGCAGCTCAAACTTAGCAGGAAGGGCTTTATCTGGTCACCCACATGGCCACAGAGGCAGGGCCTGGGAGGGTGGGAGAGTCCAGTCTCCACCCACTCTGAGGCTGCTCTCCTGGAGCTGGGGCTGAGGGCGCACCCCTCAAGGGCCCACCTCAGGCCCCCAGAGCAGGGATATCCCTGGGGGGGGGGCTCTGAAAGACTTTGATGTTTATTATCAAAACACACTGGTGAAGCTGTCCTGGGAAACCTTAGAACTTTGCTTCACTTCCTCCTGTCCTGGAATTGTTTTTATTTTGATACAGGGGAAGTGGAGGAGGGGCACCATCCTCTTTTCAAACCCTAGTGCCTTGAGAAAGCATGTCTCTAGACTTGGCTCACTCAGGCCACAGCAGCAGCAAGCTGGTTTCAGTGCGTCTCCAAAACACCTCCCTGGGCTCCCTCTTGGCTGCAGGACAGGAAAAGATACAAAGTCAAAGCATACATGTATTCCTCAGGGATCCCCAGCAGATCACCTTCCCTGCACCCCGTGCCCATGCACAGGCAACAGAGCAGGGAGTGGACTGTAAGAGCTAATCCTGAGCTGGGGATTTAGCTCAGTGGTAGAGCATTTGCCTAGCAAGTGCAAGGCCCTGAGTTCAATCCCCAGCACCAAAAAAAGGGTTAATCCTGATTTTTCAACTTCACTGGATTAAGAAAGGTCTAGCAGGTTAGAAGACCATGTTTCTGGTTTGTCTGGATGGTCATACAACCATGCCCTTGGGTATTATACAGGGTCCCTCATCCATTCCCCTGTGGTACTGTTTCCTTCTATGCTTCCCAGCCACCATAAACTAAGTGGCTTTGCTCCACCACATGCGTCCTGCCTTGGAGCATACACCATGGACTGAATCCCCTGAGTCCATGAGCCAAATCAATCATCTCCTCCTTTAAGCAGTGAGTATTGAGTACTGTGTCCTGAAATGGGCAAGCTGACCAATAAAGTGGGTGTCCAAGTAGAGTGGCTGGGGGAGCACAAGATGAAGCGCTGGGGCTCAGACATGTCCACCCATGGGCATATTATGGAAGAGAGAGGTGGTCTCAAAATTTCATCCACTCATTCTAATTGCAACTGATATTTGGTTTATTGAAAGTCTCTAAAAAGTGGAAATTCATAAAAAGTGATCCACATATAGCTAAATATTTATTTTTCTTGAAATCCATGGCTGTGCATCCTTTGCCAAAATTTTGGAATGGTACCAAGGTTTCTCTTAGTTCCAGGGCATTGTGCCTGCTCCTTCTAAAAAATCTCATATTTCTTCCTTTACTATTTTGTACATTGATTTCTTTAAAGTGAAGAGAGAAAATAAAGTCACTTGAGAAGCAATGTACATATCCAAACTTATAATTTTATGACATTTTGCCTGAATCTTTTATAGTTGTTTCACATTGAATTAAGCAAGATATAGAATGATTTGCCCATGTTGCATCATTTCAAACTGTTCAATTTAGTTTTAATAGAAACAACACAAATGCTTCTTTTTGTACTTGCATTTCATTGGTGTGAAAGTACAGAATTAAATTATGGAACTTTTAGGAGATGTGCCTAGTGAGAGGAAGTGAGGTCAGGGGGTGTGGTCTGGAAGGAGACATTCGACCCCACCCCTTCCTCCCTCTCTCTCACTTCCTGGCTACCATGAGGTCAGCAACTTCCTCACTTCCTCATGCTGCACTGTGCTGCCCACAGGCCAAAGGACATGGACTGAAGCTCTTCTAAATGAGACAAAATAAAA